>VUQI01043995.1:5478-18921 GCA_015106735.1 Paratilapia polleni | reverse complement strand
GGGGGGGCTGCAAAGGGACACAAAATGGTCAAAGAGAAACATAAAATGACTACAAAGGAATACAAACTGACAAAAAGAAGCTGTGAAATAGCTACAAAGAAACACAAAATAGAGAAGAGATGCAACAAAAATACAAAGGCACCCAAAATGCCTGAAAAACAGGCTCAAACTGACCCCAAATGAACACAAAACAATCAAAGAGAAATGCAAAACAACAAAAAAGATGTTCAACACATCTACAAAGGGACACAAAATGGCCAAAAAGAGAGGCAAAACCACTTTGTCAGACCTTAGGAGATAAACCACAAAGAGACAACACAACCTGACTCTGTGGTCGTTTTATGTCTCTTTCTCCCGTGCAGTAGGGGTGGAGGGCTTTTTACATGTCTGAGTCTGGTGGTCTACTGTTATCTCTCCATAAATGTTATTTTGACTTACAAATAGCAGTTATTTTTGACTCAGCTTCATGCTAGAATATTAGCATTAATTTGTGACAGTGAATAAACAGTATAACTATTGATAATGTCCATTTTATTAAAGAAGAGAACCGGGGCTTTCAGCTTGAGTATTATTACTCATGTGCCCACCATCTCCATTAAAGCATTTCTGAACTTGCAAATCTGATTGTTTCCTTTCCTAATAGACTCTTCAAGCTTCTCATATGCTCCATAGTCTGTCATATACGTTTTATCTCCTCAGGAGACAATATTCTGGATGAACTCCAGGAGACCACTCAGACAGTAATTGCTTGAAGGGTGTTACGTGGACTAAAATAGACAGCTGGCAGAACAGTTGGATGACTGGGGGGTGGGGTACTAGCGTTGGGGGTGGCTGTGTTGAGTTTATAGAAGTGCGTCAGGTCAGTTTGTGCTTAAAATGAAAGAAAGGAATCACCTGAAAGTGTTGAACACTGATGGTGCATAAAGGAGTTTATGGTTGTTAGTGAAGATTTTCTTCTCTTTTTAGACACTGGCTGGATGAACGCATGAGGGCTGGATGCAGCAGACACACTGGGTGTGAGACTAAAATACAGGGCTGACAAAGAAACTTGTAATCCTCCATGTCCATGTTGTTTGAGTCATCCGCAGCTAAACTCATCGCCTCAGTTCAGAATGATTTACAGGCTGAACAAAATGAAATGCAGATTACTTTTTTTAAGCCGGGTGAGAACAGATGTGGGCTTTAGAGCACAATCACAGCTTCAAGTGTTCAGAGTGATAAATTCACCCTTTATCTATGAGAAATCATAGGCTTTGCCTGGAATTAAAAAACAGATGCTGAATACCAAATTCTGTACATAGAAATATGCTGTTTGTTCTGTCATTGCAGCCAACATTAATATGCTGAAACACATAACAGTAATTAAACAATTATTATTCGGTAAGACTTTATCTGATGTGATCAATTAATCAGTTAATTAATATAATATGAAAGTGTCAGGGGGAAATTAACTGTGAAGATTATTTTAATCAGTCAAAAAAAAAAAGCCTATTTACAAAAAGTTACAAAAGCCTATTTTTATCTATCCTATCCATATTTAACCCTGTGATGTGTCAGTCATCACTGGTGGGGACCCTAACCCTAAGCCTAACTCTATGCTATTTTATTTTTTAAATTGTTCTCCCAAGTCTTGTCTTGGGGACAATAAATTAATAGGTAAATACATAAAAACATTAATTAATTAATTAATGTTTGTTTGTTTGTTTTTCTCCAAAATATAGGGTTAGGGTTACATTCACGACTGAGGGTTACTTACAATTTTGTCTTCTTATTCTTATTTCACTGTTTTGAAAAATTAACTTAGTAAGTATAGGTATAGTAAGTATAGGGAAAAAAATAGACTTCAGGCTTGTCTTTTGGGCAGAAATGGGCTTCTATAAAATTTTTATTTGGCTTTGTCAAATACAGGAATGCATGCCACACTTTTCAGATTGTTATTTGTAAAACATTTTGAACACCATGTATCATTTTCCTTCCACTTCACAATTATGCACTACTTTGTGTTGGTCTATCACATAAAATCCCAATAAAATACATTTAAGTTTGTGGTTGTAACGTGACAAAATGTAGAAAAGTTCATGGGGTATGAATACTTTCACAAGGCACTATAAGTATGTATGCGTGTGTGTATATATATATATCTATATATATATGTATATATATATGCACTAGTATGTGTATATATAGTTACTTTTATTTAACTAGAATATAAAACACTTATGATTAAGAATTTCTTTTGAGTGTCCTGAGTGAGGATATATTATTCATATAATACGTTTAATTACAAAAAAAAGTCTGCTTAATATTTGGATTTGTCCCTGGCTAACTGAGTGAAAAGAGCAGGTCTGAGCTGCTGAATGTAATACACATGAATAGTCTCATTAGAAATATGGATGAGCAGTCCACAAACATGTTGTCATAGAGATTATCCTCAGGGAAGGAACTGAACAAACTGGCTGCTGAGGTGAAGGTGCTGTTGTCAGGGTGCTTCATACAGTCAGCCCTCTTGACCTGGGTTTCAGATTATGACACACAAGTGTGTTACTCTTTATTGTCACTGCCCTGTAATCCAGAATCAGAAAAGGAAAAAAAACAATAACATAGTTATTATTGTTATAAGTATACCAAGTTAGTCTAGTTTTTACTCTTTTATATCCTTGGGCAGCCGAGTATACTCTTAGCATTATTTAGCCTCACTTTATCTATAAATCCAGTATTTAGGACTGATACTATAGGTCTGTTTAGATTTAATGTCTCAAACTCTTAATGTCAATGTCAGTAAATGACACTACTTAAGTTGTTTATTCTAGATTTTCTATAGAAGTGGTCAGTTATACTGAATCATCCTTTATTCTCCACGGTGGCAATCACAGTCATTAAGTGTAAGGCAGTGGCTCAACAGGCCTCTAAAGACTGCTTCAGCTGTGATTACTGGAGCCAACGGTGCGTATGTGCCTACAGTGTATGTGGGTCAGTGCCATAGCATGGAAAGAAGCTTTTATTCTGAAATGAGTCCATCACCACTGCTGTGTCATTGCACTCTCCCTTCACAACAGACGGGGGTGGGTCATATAGGCGGCACATCCTCGGCTGTGTAGTCTGAACAGATCACACCAGGGAATGTGATGTAAGAATGTACAGAGATGCTGTGAGCAGCAGAGACCCAGCTGCCACGCCTAGATGTGTTTCAAAGAGCACTTCAGTACCCAGGAGTCAAACGGCCTCTCCCTTCATTACAGTTTAAATAGGAAAGGTCTCTTTTTATACACACATTACATAAAATAAAAACATAAAAAACACCTTTTTTGTTGATTTTATGTTAACTGCTCTGATGTGCACCAAAAGTAAATACAGGAACTGATGCAATAAATCACAAAATAAATGAATACAAAAAACAGCAATGCTTTAATTTAACTCGAGCAAGGTACACAGTCCAAAGCTGGGCTCAAAGATGTGCTTAAAGCTTAAAAAATGGAAAGCTGTATAGAGTACTGCTGAAAAATTAGCCTCAAAGTGCTTTTCTTTTCTTATTTGACATTATCTATACTATACTTTACCTACTACTCCCTTCACAAGTCAGTTAAATCTGGCTCTTGCACAATCAATCCCACAGAGAGTGATGCTGAACACGCCCAGTTAGCCAAATGGATCAAATCAGCAGTGTTGTCTTCATTCCTGTTCACCTTGTACACCTCAGACTTTCAGTACAGCACCGGGTCATGCTCTCTACAGAACTCCTGGGCCGATTCTGCAGTGGTTGGTTGTATTAGTGATGGGCAGGAGGAGGGAGTATGGAGCACTAGTGGATGGTTTTGTGGAGCAGTCTGGGAGGAATCATCTGCTTCTGAATGTGAATAAGACTAGAGAGATGGTGACTGACCTCAGAAGGAAGAGGACATTTATGTTTATGTGGAGGAGGAGTACAAGTACCTGGGCATCCACGCTGACAACAGCCTGAACTGGAACACAAAGGCTGCAGAAGAGGATGAGCAGGCTTTATTTCCTAAGGAAGCTGAGATCCTTCAGTGTGTGCAGCAAAATGATGGAGATTTTCTATCAGTCAGTTGTAGCGAGTGCAGTGTAGTTTGGTGTGGTCTGTTGGGGGAGCAGCATCAGATCTGGTGACACCAACAGACTAAATAAACTGATCAGGAAGCCTGGCTCTGTGATTGGTTGCAAACTGGACACTTTTAATTCTGTGAGGGAGAGGAGGCCACTGAACAAACTATTATCCATCATGGATAATCCTGACCACCCTCAGTACTACTTACTGGACAGGCAGTGAAGCTCCTTCTCTAACAAACTGATTCAGCTCCGTTGTGGTAGTGTATAAACAGCATACAGACCAACTAATTAATGATTTAAAGCTCTGAACTGAAGTTGTGAAGTTATATGAGAACATTTAAGGAATTCGCTTAAGGCATTAAATGCAGCTTAAAGATTTCTAAAAAAGTGGTCATTCAGTAAATAACTTGCCTGTAAATGATTTGTGCATATGCAGAGCTGAAAACATATCACTCATTCATTAAGCCAGCTGACAGAAAAAATGAATTACTTCATTCTTCTAGGTAAAATAAACTAAACATGCCTAAACATTTTCTGATTCCAGTTACTCAGACTGGGGAGACTGGTTCTTCTCTGATCCATTATATATTTATTGTCTGTGGGACATACCACTCACCTAAACATCGCTAAAGCTCAAGCACACCTACCCATGTTGGCACTCCCAGATGGCTAACCCCAGCAGGAAATTGCATGCCACCGCATCACTAAAATTTGTCAGGTATAGTTTAAGGAAGACAACAAGGCACCCAAGACATTGATCCCATTTTAAGTCTCCAGATCCCTTCAAGCATCCTAAGGGATGGGACAGAACAAGCCAAAAAAGTCATGGGTGACTGGTTTATATATTATTAATTAAGTAAATTCAAATATTACCAAAGAACTACTGGAATGGGACACTATGATTTCTGATATAAGGTGTGGATGTTACATTAAATTGTCTGGATAAATGGATCTTTTTACTTTAAAGTACAGTATGTTAAAGTTGACAGAAACATAAATTGCAGTACTGCAGCTATGAATGTCAATTATAGGCTTTCAGGTGGAAAACATTGCCCACAGGGGGCGACAGACTGGCGCTGGGAAGAAGTGATTACAGGAGAGGTAGGAAACCTTTACTGCACTTGTTTTTTCTGCGTGCATATGGCACACTGTTTGTAACGAGATCCCATGGGCTGTATGATTAGAAAGTGTGCCTGCATCTGAGTGAGACAGAGAAAATATCAGTGCAGTTCACATCTATACTTGTGTAGGATGTCACAGTGTGTGCATGGGAACCACAGCTGGCAGCCAGACAGATCTGATGGAAAAAGATGTCAGATCCACCATATCTGTCAGGACAAAACCGACAAAGAAGATGAAGACTTGATTCAGCAGTGATCAGTGCTTTGGTTGGGACCTTTGGGAATTTATGCTTTAATGCATCCTTTGGCTTTATGCTTGCTACTGTTGGAAAATATTCTCATTGTAAGTGTTTTAGGACCAGTTCTGTTGGAATCCTGTTGCTTTAGTTTTACTATTTTATTTTTGATACAGCAAAGGCGGAAACATCCCATTTTCACACAAAACATAAAGACCCAAGTCAACCACAAGGGGACCTCGTTGTAAAGGCAAACATGTTTTTGCCTGACAGAAAGTGTTTGGACAGAGCTTGAATTAAACACAGTTTTTGTGTTTAATTCAAGCTCTGCACTTCAGCATATTTGATTTAACATAAAACATCTGATACTACATTAAAGTATCAAGTCTTGGCTTTAAATTTAGCACCTATACTTCAATAAACACTGGAGATATTATCCTTTTAACACATAAACTTAGCACAAAAAGTAAGGAAACTTGTGTTTGGTTGATTATTTCTTTGTTGTAACAATGCTTCTTGGCATTAAATCTCATACCGTTGTTTATTTCCCTTTAAATGGTGCCACATTTGTAAGGAAAATGCATTTGTGGGTTGAGCAGCAGAGTTGAGTATGTGGGTTGCGCCCATGAAGAACTTGCCAAATCTTCTCTGCCAATGCCAAACAGCTTATTCTGCTATTGACTCCTGTTTTGAGCTTCTGGTACCCCAGAAGCTCAAATCAGGTGCCTGATTGTCAGCACCTGTGAGCATGGACCCTGCTACAGCAGTCAGTTGGTGTCTGCTCCAAGCATGCCATGTTTGACTGATCTGGATAGGACCCGTGCCATAGGGCAACTTCAAGCTGCTGACCAGCATGAGGAGGTGCCAGGCTGTTGTGGCTGTGTATGGTTCTTCCACATGCTACTGAGGCCTCTGTTTGTTAAATGAATCAACAGTTGCCAATATGTCTTGTTTCTTCAGACTTCAATCATCCAATCCAATAAATGACACCAAACAAGAGTCAATAGCAGAATAAGCTGTTTGGCATTGGCAGAGAAGATTTGGCAAGTTCTTCATGGGCGCAACCCACACACTCAACTCTGCTGCTCAACTCACAAATGCATTTTCCTTACAAATGTGGCACCATTTAAAGGGAAATAAACAGGCTTGTATGAGATTTAATGCCAAGAAGCATTGTTACAACAGAGAAATAATCGACCAAACACAAATTTCCTTACTTTTTGTGCTGATTTTACTTTACAGCGATTATGGGTTCAAAAGTCATAGAATACTCACATCAGCAGAGGCTTGGTATTTTCCCTGCTGATACTCCCTTTTAGGCGATGAATGTTCTTTTTCCAGATTTTTCCAGATTGATTTTTGTTTCATCAGTCAAAAGGACTTTGTTTCACTGGCTTCTTTTTTTTTTGGATGTTTTAGAAACTGCAGCCTGACCTTTCTGTTTCTTAGTCTCTTTCTAGGGATTTGCATCTTGTGCTGAATGCCCTGAGGTTTATGGGGTCTACTCTTCATCGCTGACAGAGATGAAGGCTCACAAGCCTTGTGCTCCTTGGTGGAGTCTTTTTTTTTTTCTGTGCACACCTGATTCTTTACACTGAACCCAACTATTAATTTTGCATGGTCTTTTCTTTCCTCTTCACATTGAAGGAAAACTCCACCTAAATCTTAGTTCTTCTTATATTGAGCTGCATTTCTAATGTGTCACATTCATTTCTGCCTAAAAAAAAAGTCTCTTACATATAGATAACACAGGACAACAAAAAAAAATTTTTTTTGTGATCATCAGAAATTACAGCACACTTTTCTAAATCCGTTTTTCACCCTGATTTCAGATCTGTTTTCAGTTTTTTCCCAGTCACATCAACTTATTGAGTTATGAGCAATGCTAATTTACAGCGTACAAACACGTGGTTATTACTACAACTGAAGCAGCAATCAAGTAAATGTTTCAATATCATGAGTGCGAGGTCAAATAGGCACACATCGTGGCACAGGGTGTCATTCAGCTACAACTGTTTCTTCAAAAACACTAATTCTACCAAATATCATGCAATATGTAATTACCTTCATCACAAAAAATAGACATGCTAGAGAAAAACTAAACAAAGATTTGAAATCAGCGTGAGGAACACTACAAAACCACATAAATGTATCTCTGATGTAAATGACCTGTGTAATCTAAACAGCACACAATTTAGTAGGAGTGTGTTTTCTATGAGCTCCAGATTCACTGTGGTAAGTTTCATGATAGTCCAGCAACTGGGTGTGGTGTCTTGTGTTGCTTTTCTTGTCTACTCACTGATACATTTGTTAAATCCCACAGTATTTGCTAGGTAGATCCACCACTGGTTGCAGATCCAACATGTCAAATTTCATGCAAACCAGGTGAACGCTGGAGCCATTACCTGAGATCTTCTGTGGTCTCATGTCGCCCTCTAGTGGATGTTATCTGTGCTTGCAGTCCAGCATACAGTGGAATATTCACCTCCACCACTTTGAGGTCTCAGCAGTTATGATTATCTAGGTATTACTGAATGTAGGCTGGATGAGAGACTGCGGCTCTTTAAAACAATGTGCGCTAAGTTTTAGTGAGACCTTGAATTGAGGAGACAGATCATATTCCAAAGGACCCTGCCTTTGCAACCAGTCAGGATTTAGAAAGAGGATGCTGATGCCCCATCCGCCCAACCCACAGACAGCCTAATGCCTCAGAAGTGTGGTTTTTCTCTCCTATCTTGGCCTCCTACATACTAAATGTGTTGTCTGAGTAAAATTCCTAAACTGCATTTAATCAGCAGACAGTGCTACATTAAAGGAGGCACTGTGTAAGTCCAAGATTCACACATTTACATTTTTTGTCTGTTCATGACAATAAACTTTATCATGAAGGTTATTGTCATGACCAAACATCTATTTTTACTCTCTCTAAAATCTACCCTACTCCCTCTACTCTCAGGTGGAGTTTGGGTGCCACCTGCTGGTGGAGTCTGCCTGTTTCTCGTTCTTTAGCCGACGACCCGTTTGCTCATTTTCTCTTTTCTCCACCAGATCGTTGTCACATTAGTGGTGGTGATCAGGCTCTCTGATGCTCGTTGAAACTCCTAGTGAGATTTCCTTGCTAACGTTGCTTTCTCTCTGCCTCTTAGTAACACTCCAAGTCCTCGGTCGGCTCAAGTTCCTCACCCAGAAGAATAAGTCAGCTGCAATCTGTTCCTGTGGAACCAATAATCGTGCTATCACATACCTGTTACTTACCTGTCTTTTGGTTGGGAAATAGCCTCTTTAAATGTGCGAGTGTCATCTCTTCATGCCAATGATACATATTTTTAGTTAAAAAACAAACCAAGAAAACTGGACCATAACAGCCTGGATATTGAAGATTTCATCTTCAAACCTTTCTGCACATTCAAGTTTGAATTTGGCGCACCCTCTGGTTAGGAACGAAATACATTTCTTCATGTACAGTATGCAGAGTTATGTATGTGCAGTCTGAAACACAAAAACATGAATACAAATGTGAGTTTTAGTCCAATTTATTTGTTTAATAATCACATCACTAATTAACAAGTAATCACAATAAACACTTTTTTTTTCCAAACCAAAAAATAAAATTCAAATTATGAAAAATAAACACACACACACACAAAAAAAAACGAGGAGGTTCTGCAAATGACAGAGTAAGTCTACCTAACACATCCTGTTGTTGTTTTTCAGCATGCTCTGCAGGTACAGTAGGTGTTCATTAGCTAGTGTTACACTTGCATGTCTGGTATGAGTGTGCTAGCCATAGATGAAGCGCTACAATGCTCCTTGGACAGCTTTCTGAGGAGCTTTTATTACATAAGCCGAACATGACAGCTACAGTTAATCTTCTCAGCCTCAAACAAGAATGTGTTAGGGTCTCTCCGAAGCTGGCTGCTGCCCTCTGAGCGCCATAATGTAGCAGCCAATATGTTTTGATATGCAGAACTCCCAAATTACAGGCCTGCACGTGGACCTCTACGATTAGTGCCTGCTTGAACAAGAAATTCCCTGCGCCCACTGATATACAGTGGCATGTGATTCAGGTGCATCAGCTTCAGTCCCATTCAGCTTTATTCTTCCATCAAACGAACCTGCAGAGTTCAAAGTTTACCAGCTCATCAACGCATTATTTTCATCTCTTAAGACTGGGCTTGCAAGCGTGATTTCATAGTGTGCAGATAGATTACAGATGTGTGCACGATACATTTTGTTAAAAAGGTTGCAATGAATTAATTAATTAAGCTCATATATGTTGCCTGTTCAATGTTTCTAAATCAAGCTGATGCCACAGCCCTTGAAATAAAATCAGCTGCTATAAGATTGGAAAGACTTTCTAGGTGTTTGTGCTGGGGTTTAAATCCTGGACAGGATGCAGTTTGTAAGTGTAACGCCCTCCAACCAGGAGAGCACGACCACCACGAGGCTTCAGGAACACAATGATAAATACATACACAGTGTTGCAGCCTTTACTGCAATAGATCTCAAAAGACATTCTTTACTTCAGTGGCCCCTTTCAAATGAAAAACAGGTAGACCTTTTTAAATACGCCATTCTTATAGTCTGCATGACAGCCATAATAGTTATGATAAAATGCTTCCTCCTCTTATAAAGATTAAAGGTACTTGGACAATAAAGGAGGCTTTGAAAACTCCCCACCAACTAACCCTGCTTGGTATCTGCTTAACTTTGTTTAATTATTGCATTTTTGGGGCCATGAACAGGACTTCAGAGCACGTCTGTGTGCAATATTATAAGTAGTAGTATGTAGAAACTCTGGGGGAAAAGCGAAGCTAGAATAAGTTGGGGACAGGCACAAGGAAGCTTTTTGCTAGAAGACAGCTGTGGCACAAACAAAGCAATTCAACCGTCGGATGACAGCTTTTAGCAACGCTCCACCGTCTGCATGCGCAACTTTCCCCAATTTCCAAAGACATTAGTTGGAGTTTTTTCCTATTTCTGTTAAAAACAAGTAACGATTGAATCAGTTAATAGCTGAAGAGGAAGAGAGAGGGCACAAGCTGCACACTATGCAAAAGCTCATTCAGAACGAAGGATCTCAATATCACCGCTCCATAACAGTCAACCCTGTTCGATATACTGAAGCTTTAAGGTGCTAATTAGTTTCATCAAAGCTTTTCTACAAATCACTGGTTATGGTTTCAGCTCAGATCGAAAACCCCAGAGGTGTTTCTGTAGTTGGATGCTATCTCTAGAAGCACTTAATGACGCTGTGGTCTGAAAATGCAACAAAACAAAACAAAACAACAAAAAACTGAGTTTGCGTTCATCATGATACTTCTTGCTTTTTGGGAATTTTGCTACATTTTACAAAAACCCTGGCTCTGCAAACACAGAGACTGAAAGTAACTTATCTTGTTTAACTAGGTTCGTGTAAGCAGTTCAAACTGTCAAGTACACATCCAACATTTTGCCAGTTACAAGATTCTTCTAACTTCATTCAAGGGGTGTCACAATATCAGATGTTCACGGGATTATTGTGGATAAAAAAAAAAAATTTTAACATTAACATTTATTACTGTGATATCAACAAAAAGCTGCTACTAGCTAGTAGTAGCAGCAATCTGAGTAAAGAATGCTGAGCTTTTTTTTTTTTTTAGCTTCTTTCAGCTCATTGTTTTGGTTTTGCAGTCTGAAACCTTCCTAGTTTAGTTCGTTCTCATTAACCCTGTTTGTCAGAAACCCACCACACAAACGGGAGCCAGGCACAGTCAGCAGCAACGGTGAACAAAGCTGGCTGCTAACTGTAGCATGTAGCTGCTAAAGAGTTGGTGGAGACGGAGATAAAAGGACAGTGCTGTTCTTCTACCGAGGTTAGAGTTATCAGGCTGACCAAAAAGGCCACGTTCTGTTTGCTATTCAAACTTTATAAGGTAATAATTAGCTCTACTGTGTTTTTATTTGCTGCTAAGTTGGATGTGCGGTATCAGTAGTGAGTCATAAAGGGAACGGTTTCAGATGATATCCAGCCCTTGTTATAACACTACAGTGACGGTTCAATATACCATCCGGATAGTGGTCAACCTGTGTATGTTTGAGCCATGGAGTCAGTGGAATTAAATCATGAGACTAAAACAGGAAACAACCATTACAAACTGGTTCTTCCTGTCCATTTTCATTAAAAAAAAAAAAAAAAACTAATTAAAAAAAATCAGCTGTCTAAGGTTGCCCAGGAGATATACATGATAAACCAAACCACAACACTTTGGGTCATAATGCACATGGACTTTTACTCATATTACGTGGCCATGCATTATAAAGGCAACATCTGATTACATTGCTACAATAGAAGAGGATAAAGCCACATCATGTTCCACTGCTGGTCCAACGGGACGAGTGCTGAACACACACTACTGGAGAGGCTTTTGTTCAGATGAAGCTTTAGCCAAATGCCAAACAACATGAAACCATGATCCTCACAGAAACACCTGAAATGGGACTACACTAATCAGGACAGCGTCACTTACATTTCCTTAAAACAGCAACACCAGGTTGCTCCTGGCATTTCCTTCCATTTCCACTGAGCAGTTTTAGGCATGAGCCTGCATCACCCTCATTCACTGAACTTAAAAAGGACAGGAGGCACATATGACACACACAGCTCCTTTGACTTCAGAGACATTTCCTACTGCAGCTTATCGACATCTTGCTCATCTACCTTTGGACTGCACACTCACTTAAAGCCACTACACTTCAGCATCTTCCTCTATTGCAATTCAAAAACTTTCAGGCTACAATGTCCCTCTTGCTGTTTTGCCATAAATCTTAAAAAAACAAAACCAAAAAAAAAAAAAAAACCAACAAACTTCTCAAATGCTTCTTTGTCACCCTTCTAGCCACGCTTGCTTCCTCAACTTCCTCTCTTCCCTCTGAATGTCATCTCTTTTGTCACTGTGTGTCTTGGTTTCGGAAAACCTGTGCGTGTTTCCAAGATTTTCTGATCAGACAAAAAAAAAAAGAGAGACTGCTCACTGTATTGCTTATGCAGGAAGACACATACAATAAATAAATACAACCTTGTTTTAAAATCAACGAAGCAGGAGGACAAGAAGAAAAAGAAAAATACTTGAGGGAGACAGAAAACAGATCCGAACAGAACACCAAAGCTCATTTTTACACAATTTTGTCACTCAAACACATCATCACAAACACAGAGAATAAAGAGATAAACAGCCTACTTGTTGTCTAGCTTTTTTTGTTTGCCAGCGTGTTTTATGGTAAGCGATAGTGAAGAGAGAGGAGGAGATGGTGAGATGAATTACTATGATGTTACTGAAGCAGGGAGTAAGCGGATACAGGGAACAAATGGCCCTTAAAGTCACAAGGTAAAGAGAAGCCAGAGGTGAGTCTGACAGGGTTTCCATGCGGTTTAGTAGGCGAAGGAAGTGATTGCTGCTGTTGTTGTTTGTGGGTGCAGAGAACAGATGATGCAGGGGTCTGAGAGCGCAAAGCCCACTGCAAGGCTGTGGGTGAAGAGGATCCAAGTAAAACACTGTGACTCCACACAAAGCAAATATGTGAGAAAACCTTGCTGTGCCCTTGTTTCCCCTTTACTTAGATTCCCACCAAGGTCCAAGCACAGTCTATACAGTCACTTGAGCCAAATGTAGCAGGGTGGGGCTAATGGCGCATGATTAATGTTAGAGAAAAGGCATGATAGAACTACTTGATGAATCAAAATGTTGCAATAGCAGGTTGAAGATAAAAGAGGGGTCAGAAAGGTCAAGATCCTAAGGAGCTGCTGCATTCGACCCCCTGGACCTCCGCCTGAAGCTGCAGCAAGGAGGGGGCAGAGGGGGAGCTGACGCAGCCGGCCGAAGCCAGCGACTCGACGAGGGAGACACTGCGAGGTGTCGGGTGGTGGGGCTTTTGGCGGTGGTTGGTGTGTAGAGAATAAGAGGAACCGTGCGGGTGGGGACTGTTGCTGTTGTTGTTGTCCTGGGGGGCTGGCCAGGTGATGATGTCGGCGCCGTGGTCCG
>VUQI01043973.1:5136-33517 GCA_015106735.1 Paratilapia polleni | reverse complement strand
TCTTGTCAATTTTGTAGTTTCAACATTTGGGTTTCCATGTTGTTGCAATTATACTCATCATTTTCTGATCCCCACTAGATCTCAAAAGTCATCCTCCTATGTTTTATATACACCCTTGATAAACACACACACACACACACACACTCGTTTTGACATCTTAGTGGGGAACTCCATTGACATAATGCTTTCCCTAGCCCCTTACCCTAACCCTAACCATCAGAAATGAATGCCTAACCCTAACCCTAAACCTAACCATAACCTAATTGTAACCCTAACCCTAAAACCACGTTTTGAGCCTCAAAAATGCTCAAACATGCCTTCAAATTCGTGAGGACCAGTGTTTTGTTCTCACAAATCACGGTTGGTCCTCACAACTATAGTTTTATGTGAAATTTTGTCCTTACAAAGATCTCTAAACAAGTACACACACACCTCTCACTTTCCCCAAAATAATCCACATGCGGAAACAGTAGTGAGGTCGATGCTACGGCTAAGGGATCCTGGGTTGTGTGATGTGGAAGCTAAACGTCTACTGTTTCAGAAAATAAACATAACAGGAGTGTCCCAGCGTAACACACACTCGCCAGCAGACAGACTCATAATATTTCCCCCATCTGATGACAGCAGGGAGAGTTTTCCATAGTGATAACAGGAATGTTTTCACACCCTTTAGACACATACGGTCTCCTCATTGTGGCCAATCTCATACAGAGAACCTGTTCTGGGTCCAAGGCATATACAGTTAAACCTAAATGAAGCAGGGTCACCCAGTGGAGACAGTGACAGAGGATACGCCTGCCGGTCTGGCTGTGATTTTCTCTCAGTCTCTCAGAGGGACTTACCTTGAATTCTTCTTTGCTCTGTTTTGGATCAGCTTGTAATCCCCCATCTCCATCTTTGGAGTCATTCCTGACTTTTTATTTTCTCTTTGTGAGCCTAAAAGATCTTTGGGCAAGTGCAACACATAAGCATATGAAATATGCAGATGTACTGTTTCAGCAAAATTAAACCAATGCGCAAAGTGCCAGAAACTGCAGTTCCTTGAATGGTCCACAGATTTCCTTGTTAAAATGCCCCACTTTACAGCAGACACAAACATGTGTACAAAAAACTGTTTTAGTCTCTATAGCTAATTTCCCTCTTCAAGACAACTGCACAGGGGGTGCATTTTTATATATCTCTGTGGATGCCACTTTGTCAGTGTTCATACACAAAAAAGTCAAATGTTTCTCTTCTAAGCCTGTTTTTTACTAGCCAAAAATAGCATCTCTCCAGCTCTGCTCTCACATCCAAATATGTTCAGTATCTTCTGTTAAAAACATTTGCTAGCTATACCGTTAAAGTTTTCAAATGTGTTGCTTCATGATGAGTGTAATGTGTTTTCTGTTTCATTTGTTTTGTTTTGTTTTTATCTTTAAATGGAGACTCCAGGAATAGCTTGGCTTTATGGCACTGCCAACTGGAAACCAAACAAATGAATAAACTAACAAATAAATAAATAGCAAGCATGCAGCTTGAAAAAAAACAAAAAAAACACAAGATGGCAATGGCTGTAATGCACTACTGAAGGCTTTGACATGCAGTCCACAAAGCAATGAGTGACATTGTGGTGGCTGAATCCATCTTTTATATGCAGTCTGTGACACACAAACATTTGCATACTGTATGTTTCATGGAGTTGTGAAGAATAGTGTGGCCTAACACAGCAGCAGTCTTTATAATTCTTGGAATAACACAGATCAGCCTTCATCTACATCCCCTGTCAGGCCCAGGCCCTGATATCACACAGATGTATGTGTGCAATACACAGAGACCTTTCAAAACCACAGATTCACAATGCCACTATGTATATTCAACTGTGAGGTGAGAAGCTGCTGCCTGCCAGTTTTTTTCTTGGACTCGGTCTAAGAATATTAAGCTTCCGTTTCTTCACTTTTCCAGCATTATCATTTGATTGAGTACTCACTTCCACAAAAATGCAAATACATGATCATGCTAATCCAAGAGTACTGATACCTCAGCACACATTAGCTGTGTTGAGATGGGGCCAGCAGTGATCAAACAGAGCACTGTGCTCACCTGAGGCATTCAGGAAGATCTAAAAATGCAATGAAGACCCCTGGGGTTCAACTGGCTTCCTGTGCGTTCCACCACCCCTGTCCCAGCAGGTTTAGAGCAGGTGGCAGGGTGGTGTTATACACACCTGATTGAGTTTTTTACTCTTATCCTGATGAAGTGAGAGAACCATTATCACATTATAAGACACCTGAGAGAGCATGCAGACACGCATGCCCGCTAACAGTCCTGGGCTAATGAATGCACACAATTAACATGTTACTGGACACACTATTTACTATATAAGGTTTAAGACCAGTTAATTACCAACATCTTATGATTAAAAAGATGTTGTGTTACGTTAATGTGTGACAAAAATCGTTTGCTTCATATAAAAACACACTAAAAGGAAAGTGAAACAGCTCTTAATAAAATTAGGAAGAACGAGACAAAGGAACCTCATACTGCTGTAAATCCTCAGTACCTGCTGAAAGGGAAAATGCACGGGGAAGTGTTTCTAACTCAGAATGGCAGAAATAATGCTGGAAAGAGGCTTTTGCATTCCATAGAAAGCTAAAAGATAACCCTGAGGCCAAATCACTGGCTGACGAATTATATGTAAGCAAAAGCTAGAAGAGAGAAAATGCAGGTGTTGGTCACCAGTGAAGATTTGGTTTTCAGGTCTTGTGCTCAGGATGTAAAATGCCTGCTGCTCTTCTTCTGTGTAACAAATGAGGGATTAATTTACACGTGGTAGTACTTACAATGACTGGAACCAACAAGATGATGGAAAGGAAAGCCAGCAGTGTGTCCTAAACATCTCCCAACCAAGAACCACATGGCCCTGTGGTAGTGTTGTAATGCTTTCAAACTGAGTTAAAAATGTCAGTACTCAATATTATACTACTACATTTACTCACAACATTAAAACCTCTAACAGTGAATAGCACTGACCATTTCATTACAACACAATCATCTAAACTCGCCAGATCCAAATCTGTTCCATTATCCAAGGGCATCAGAGTAAGCCTGATCCATAGAGGCATCACAACTCAGCCCAAATGAACCACTAACAATGCCAGACACCACCAGATACCTCCAGAGTTCACCTCTACAGTCCAGTCTGTGATATCTGAATAAAAAACAAGTAGCAGAGAGTCACAGAGTCTCTGTCTCAATAAAACATAGATCAGTGTAGAAACTGATTTACTCCGAGTTCTTTCCCCAACACACACAATTTAATATCACTGATGAATTATATTATAGCTGAATAATCAGCTCTATTTTAATTCAATTATACAACCCCAATTCAAAAAAGTTGGGACACTGTGTAAACTGTAAATAAAAACAGAATCCATTGATTTGCAAATCTCATAAACCCATATTTTATTCTCAATAGAACACAGAAAACATATCAAATGTTTAAATTGAGAAAATGTACCATTTTAAGAAAAAAAGGTCATTTTGAATTTGGTGAAAAGCTGGGACAGGGCCATGTTTACCACTCTTCTTTTAACAACAGTCCATAAACATCTGGGAATTGAGGAGACCTGAGGCCTGTACTACGAAGCAGGATTTTGTCTTACCCAGGTAACTTCATGGTTAACCCTGGGTTTTCTGTACAACGAAGGTGTTATCGGGGTACATTGCCATGGTAATTTATACTGCGAACCTAATCTGCTCCGGAAGTTAGGTTCCAGATTAGAGAACAACAGGTATGAAATCACCGCCTACTGACCAATCAATTCTCCAGGAAATAGCGTCACCATTTCTGGAAGATCCCTCGGACTTCTGTGTGCAGATAGTAGGAGGGTCTAAAGTTTCTGTTTCCCTGAGGAGCATCAGTAAGAAATATAGATTTTTTAGATGCAACTTTCCTTGTTTTTTTTCCTGTTGGCTGCAAACATTTATACAACAATTTTGTTGCTGTATCAGCATTATATATAAATCAGGACACTAGGTTGTACTTGTGGACTTTATATCAGTCATACATGGACTAAGCCTGCATTTGAATTCTGTTTTGTATTTATTCTTTACTTGCTCTCAGACCATTAAACACAACTGGGGCTGCAGCTGAAAGAATAAAAATTACAACTCTCTTATGCAAATTTTTTGCTGGTACACTTATCAATGAAATTGCTCAGATGTTGCCAACGCCACCCCTTTCATGTGAATGCACTCGTACCTAGATCAGGAAACCCTGGGTTAACTTAGTGAGTTGATAACCAGCTTTTTGGTGCCTTTCCAGATGTGCAAGCTGCCAATTCCATAGGCACTAATGCACCCAGCTGGATGGTCCCTCTCCTCTTTAGTCCAGAGGAAGGGCGACCATGTTTTCCATGAAGAATTTGAAATTTCGATTTATCTGACCACAGAACAGTTTTCCAGTTTGCTTCAGTTCATTTTAAATGAGCTTTGGCACAGAGAAGATGGAGGTGTTTCTGGATCATGTTTGCATATGGTTTCTTCTTTGCATGATAGAGATTTGACCTGCATTTGTGGATGGCACGTTGAACTGTGTTCACAATGATTTCTGGAAGTGTTACTGAGCCCATACAGTGCCTGTTTTTCATGCAGTGCAGCCTGGGAGCCCAAAGATCACAGGCATCCAATATTGATTTTTGGCTTTGTCCCTTGCGCACAGAGATTTCTCCAGATTCTCTCAATCTTTTGACGATATTATACACTGTAAATGATGTGATAAGTATTTGCAATTTTATGTTGAGGAACATTACTCTGAAATTGTTCTACAACCTGTGGACACACTTTTTTGCAAATTGGTAAATGTCTGCCCATCTTTACTTCCGAGAAACTCTGCCTCTCTAAGATGCTCTTTTTATACCCAATCATGTTACTGACCTGTTGTCAATTAACCTAATTAGTTGCAAAATGTTTTTCCAGCTGTTTCTTTTTAGTACCACTTACTTTTCCAGCCCTTTGTTGCCCCTGTCCCAACTTTTTTGAAATGTGTTGCTGCCATCAAATTCAAAATGGGCTAATAGTTTTCATGAAATAGTAAAATGTCTCAGTCTAAACATTTGATATGTTTTCTATGTTCTACTGTGAATGAAATATGGGTTTATGAGATTTGCAAATCATTGCATTTAGTTTTTATTTACATTTTACAGTGTCACAACTTTTCTGGAATTGGAGTTGTAGTTTTATTTTGAGGGAAAAATAATGAAATGCAACATGTTTATCATTCCCCAAATATGAGGATTTACATTCTTGCTGCATACATACAACATACATGCTGAGTTCAGGTTAAACAAAACACTGACACTGCACAGATTTGAATATAGACACTGCTATAGAAAATGCTCCAAAAGGGATACAGTTTAACTACAGACAGGCATTTGACATTAAAAAAGTTTCATTTTCCTTTCAAAAAAATTGCTTTCAAAATTCTTTAGGACTCGTGTAATAGTAAAATTATTGCATACCTATTCAGTGCTGCTGCTGCTGTACACTGTGCATCACTATTTGGAAGCAGTGTGCTACTTCAGTGCAAACAGATCTGACACAAGGCTGATGGCTCTAAAATGTTCTGCATGTAGATAATTCATGACCACACTCTCTTAATGGCACCACAATGAGCTCAGTTACAGCAGATCATCCAGTGTCTGTTCAATCACAATGATGGCAGCTACGTAAGCGCGCTGACACGGATGAGCAAAGGCCTCATTGTGGAATAAAATGCATGGTCTGAGCCGTAAGAGAAGGGTTTGCCACATTTCATTAACCTCACATTGAGCTGAGCAGGTCTGATGAAGTCATACAGTCCAAACTCCATTTTGCTTTCATTTAAAAGACTTTCACTACAGCACACAAGTCATCAATCATGTCCTCGCTCAGGCTGCCCAGGGGCCAATATGCAGATACAGCCACACACACAAACATCTACTGAGACATATGTATACACTCAAAGGCACAAATTCACATTTGGAAGCACTGTACATTCAGCAATTCTCTATATCACCCTTACCCACATTTTTCACTCGTACACTAACAAACAAACACACACATACCCACACGCGCGCGCACACATTTGTGAAGCAACATGCTTTAATCAGTGAAGCCAAATGGGTTTAAACAAAAACAGCGATAAAGCTTTTTCTTTGTGCTGTAGGCTTTAGAGTGCCATACACAGTCATTCTGCAGAGAAATAAGCAGCCTTAGAGACCAGAATAACCAGTGATGCCTGACGCTGTCTAATCACTTTCTACCAAGGCTTGAAGAAGAAGAGGTTGGAGGGCAGACAGACAGACAGGCAGCAATACAGACTTAGCAAAAAAAAAGGGAAGGAGGAAAAGTAAAAGGCAGCTTAGTGTCATTTATTGTTAAGGTCATGCATTTGTTCATCTATATGTTTTAAATGACAAATATCTGTGGGTTAGTGGAACACAAAAATAAATCTGATGACCTTTTCTTTGCTTATTTTTGGCATATGTTAGACTATTCAACAGTTTTGTTGAATTTGATAATAATCTCTATTTTCAGCTCTTTCATGAAGGAGCTGAGTGAGAAAACAGGAAAGCACTGGAGGGGATTTCAAAATATTAATGTGGGAATAAACCTCTGCTTCTTAATGAGGACTGTACAGCTGTGGTTTCAACTGGCAGCCAACTGAGCCCGTTGAGTACATGGAAAAAAGCAAGATAACTGCAGGATTTAACAATCTTACGATACAGCAGAGTGGAGAAGCTTGTTGGGCCCTTTAAAGCCTCCACATCACTCACTCTAAGCAGTCTGTCTGTTTCAAGGAAATACCTCCTTACAGCAATCCATTTCGATACATCCACTGGACTTGTCCACTTATTAAAGTGCACAATCTGTGGCCAGCTCTGGACCACTTTCATCATAATTTCCGTCCTTCAAAGTCCCAGAAGAACTAGTAAGCGGAGTTCCTCACTTTTAATAATAACTCAGAGTATGAGCACAAGAGCAAAGATAAATATTGTCCATTACTTCAGTTCTCTGGTTAAAGAGAACAAATGTAGCAGCTGAAGTAGCCAGCTACCCTCTATTATACTTTAAAACCTACACCACACTGCCCTCTTTAGTGCTACAGCTTCTCAGCATGAGCTGGATGACCTCCCAGAAACATTAAGAGAAACTTTACATTCATAACCGCAGCAAAATATATTGTAGGACAAGTTGCTGTATCAAAGATATATTGCTCCAGTGTTGGCTAGATTTATGGCAGATCTTCCGATTAAAGTTCAAACAAGCACTCTGTATTACATCAAGTTCTGGCAAACATTTTTGTTTATAATACAGTCAGTGATCTCACCACTATTCTCTTCACACTACTCATCACCACGATTGTTTTTAATGTAAGTGAACTATGTCTAAAGATAGGTGGACATGTAGGCTGGGAGAGCATGGTCGCTGGCACTGTGGCGTTCTCAAGCCAAAATCCATGATTCTGTTCTTCAACCGAGACTCATAAACATTTGCCTGTGTTTTCATTTCTGAGAGGAAAAGCAGTTTTTTTACCAAATGTTTGGCATCTTTGACACATAAGGCCAAAGGTTTACAAAAACATTCTGCAATCTAAATATAGATATATTCTTACAAAAATAAAACTTCACTTGAATTTCATGAGCAATTATTGTTTACTGCAACACTACAATGCATACAGCCATGGTAAAAAGAAAGTACACCCTCTTTCAATTCTAAGGTTTTATGTATCAGGACATTATAAAAAATAATCTGGTCCTCAGCAGGTCTTGAAGTTAGGTAAATACAACCTGAGGTGAACAAGAACACGTGACATATTACACCTTGTCAGTATTTATTTAACAAAAACTAAGCCAAAATGCAGAAGCAGTGTGTGAAAAACGAAGTACACCCTTACTGCTTACATAGGAATTACAGAGGGTAAATAGCAGCCAGGTGCTGCTAATCAAATGTACTTGATTAAGTGATCTTCAGCGAGTGTGATCACCTCTATAACAGCAGAAGTTTTGGCACTTTGCTGGTCTGAGCATTCAGGTGTGTCTCAACGCAATGGCAAGGAGGAAAGACATCAGCAATTATCTTAGAGAAGCAACTGTTGCTGCTCATCAGTCTGGGAAGGGTTATAAGGCCATTTCCAAACAATGTGAAGTCCATCATTCTACAGTGAGAAAGAGGAAAACATTCAAGACAGTTGCCAATCTTCCCTGGAGTAGACGTCCCATCAAATTCACCCCAATGTCAGACTGAGCAATTCTCAGAGAAAATGCAAAAAAAAAACCCAAGAGCTACATCTCAGACTCTGCAGTACTCAGTTAGCATGTTAAAGTTCATGACAGTACAATTAGAAAAAGACTGAAAAAAGGCTTGTTTGGAAGGGTTGCCAGGAAGAAGCCTCTTCTCTCTAAAAAGAACATGGCAGCGCAGCTTAGGTTTGCAAAGTTGCATCTGAATAAACTACAAGACTTCTGGAACAATGTCCTTTGGACAGACAAGACCAATGTGGAGATGTTTGGCCATAATGCACAGCACCAGGTTTGGTGAAAACCAAACAGCTTATTAGCATAAACACCTCAAACCAACTATTAAGCACAGTGGTGGAGAGGTGATGATTTGGACTTGTTTTGCAGCCACAGGACCTAGGCACCTTGCAGTCATAGAGTTGACTATAAACTCCTCTGTATACCAAAGAATTCTAAAGTCAAATGTGAGACCATCTGTCCAAAGGCTAAAGCTTGGCTGAAATTGGGTCATGCAACAAGACAATGATCCCAAGCACAGCAGCAAATCTACAATAGAATGGCTGAAAAAGAAAAGAATCAAGGTGTTGCAATGGTCCAGTCAAAATCCAGACCTCAACCAGACTGAAATGCTGTGGTGGGACCTTAAGACAGCTGTGTACAAACAAACGCCCGCAAACCGCAATGAACTGAAGCGATGTAACAAGAGTGGACCAAAATTCCTCCACAATGATGGGAGAGACTGAAGTCAAGCAGAAAATGATTACTTCAAGTTATTGCTGCTAAAGGTGGTTCTACAAGTTACTGAATCATGGGGTGTACTTAGTTTTTCACACACTGCTTCTTCATTTTGGTTTAGGTTTAGTCAAATAAATGTAATATATATGTGTTGAACAGAACAGTGCTGAATAGAACTCGGGTTCTATTTATCAAATTTTAAGACCTACTGAGGACCAGATTATTTTTATTATGTGTTGATATGTAAAACCTCTATTTAAAGAGGTGTACTTTCTTTTTACCATGGCTGTATAAGAAATTATTCCACATACTTGTAGATGAGACAAGTTTATTTGAAAAAGGCAGTAAAAGTCCTTCCTTTTTTCATAAGGGATCTTTGGAAGTGCTGAGAGGAAACAGAGCAGGTCCAAGTGTTTCTCCATAACTAACTGGGTGCTAACAATGCTTCTTGATTGCTGTTGTAGTAAACTTTCCCATAAATGCCACACAGCAGAATGGTATATATCCACACAAGTACCACACTTCCAAGTGGCAGGCTTTTCAGTCCATATGAGACCTTCAATCGCAAGTCATGATTTTTCTTTCTTTATGAAACAATCATATTTATTACAGCTGCTGATATGCAATAGCATCCAGGGGCCATGTGTGTTCATGTGAAACGCTAAATAGAATATGAAAGCAAATGCAGATGTAGGCTTCCAAAGCCAGTGATTTGCAGCCATGTTTAGACTTCCACGTGGCTGTTCAAGTTGTGTGAAACTGTCGAGTGAGTGTTGTACTGTTGTCACAGTGTTTACATATAGAAAAAGTGGTTTTCGTGAGACAAAAAAAGCCAAACAAATGTGACATAGCAAAACATAAAGGGGGTAAAAGGGTAATGCTGAATCTGGTTTGGTTTACTGCACACTTTAAAAATTAGTTCCATCGTGAAGCTGGACCCCAAGACCAAAATTGAACAGGTTCTAATTTCTGGATTAAATTGCAGGAGACAGAGGTATAATGTTGTTGCTCTTATAAAACACAGACACAGAGTTGAGAAACTTGGAAAACGACTTAAAGTTATTGTTGAAAGTTGATAGCAAGCAGTTCACATTATACAAGGAGATGACACAAGTGAGAGTCAAGAGACAGCTTTGGGGAAAGGGGGTTAGAAAAAAGAAAACTGATTTGGATCATTCATACAAGTAACAAAAGAGCCTCTATAAATCTTTCCAAAAGAATATTACTTGCATTCCTTAACTGTCAACTACTGGCTTTGTGGACACTTGAAAACACAATTGCAGATCAATAAAAACAACTGAAGTCTTTTCCAAGCCCCTTGTGGAGACATGGATTAGGACCCAAGGAAGGATGTAAGATGAATGTGAGATGCTGAAGGACAGAGCTCAGTGAGTCTTGATGCCACAGGAAAAGAAGCCAGTCTGGTCAGTGGGCTCTAGAGGATACAGTTCTTTCCCTCTTACTAACCATCATCAGTGTGAGTGCAATCAGCTGTGGTCCTAGAGGAAAATTAAGATGAAGGGGAAAAAAAAACAGCACCCCACACCAGGCGCCCCTATGTTTTCCCCTCCTAATTCCCCAAATCGGTGGTGCCAACTGTTCATTTGGAGAGATGAATAGAACTAAGATGGCTGTTCTGGGCAAAGGGACAAAGACAGACATGCCAGTGGTCGAGGCAACTGGCAAGGCACGAGACACCACAGCATCCATCCCAAACCTTTCCTACTGTTTCTCCCTCTAAAACCAGAGAAGAGATCTGATTGCTTTCTACTGCTACCAGGGTGGATATAAACCCTGCTATCCCTTGAGCTGTTTATGCCGTAAATGCCCAGGGTGAGAAATTGAACTAGTCTTACAGTAATTTATGTTTTAATGGCTTCACAAGGTTGCCTAGGATACTGCCCTAAACCTATGGTAAAGAGTTTTTATGGTAGAGTGTTGAAAACCTTCAGCAAGTGAGAAAAGTGTGACTTATGGGCACTTTAAATCAACTCTCCCAGCATTTAGATCAAAGATCACACTGCTGTTAAAAACACTCTTACGCCCACAAACAGACACAGTCCTAACCACTAACACAGTACACGACACATCCTTGGCAAGAGAGCACATGCTAAATTATACCCCGTCCCCGCACATACAGTTAATGCAGATCCATTAATGATTATCTTTACAGACAAGGATCTGTGTCCTCTGGCATTCTAAAGCTTTACTGCTTCAGTATACTTTCTGTACCCTGAATAGATTATTTCTGAAGCACAGTTTCCACTTTGGAGTGATTTAAAAAAAAAAAAAGTGAAAATAAACACTGAGTGCTACTGAACCTCTGTAATGGTGCTTTTCTCTGTGAGTGTGTGCACGATGGAGCTCTGCTATTTGTCTCTCTTTTATAACCACTAGAAAAGCACCCACAGATTCAGCTAGATGTTTTCAAAACCATTGAGTTATGATTTTACCACACTGATGTCACTGTTTAATAGCACGAGTTCTGCTGAATTTTGGACTTTCCTTAAGTGCCTGAATCATCTCATCAACCCAAAAACGAGGACAGATCGTACTCGTTGTTCCTCACTCGCCTTCTGCTTTCTACACAATCAGCAGGCCATTTATCGAAATTAACTTGCGGGCCAGAAGTTAGACCATGGGTAATGAATAAATACAAACCAGAGATGTATGGTTGGTCTACGGTTTTTCTGTCATTGTGTTTGTGTTGAGAAATACTAACCTCAACCAAACACACGCACACTCAGCCATTTTTATTCATGAAAATGAACTAAAAAAATTGCAGCCTCAGACCTGAAACTATGAACTATGAGTAAATAAAAAGTAGAACTATATGGTTTGCCTGTCTGACAGTGTTTGTGTTGACTAAGAAGCCCCCGATCTCCCCCTCTGTCTCACTCGTTCTATTTCTTCTTCATCTTCATTCTCTTCACCTCTGACTCATTCTCCATTACATGTCCCAGGTCTGGCGTCAGACAAAACACCAAGTCAAAATTCCTTAATCAAATAAGTCATTTAAAGCAAGTAAGTGCTGCCTCTTAGTCTCCATGGTCTCCTATTCTATTAGACTTTCCCCATGTTTGCCTCTACTGGAAAGTTAACCACTGGAATACAAGTCGTTAACAGTGTGGGTTGTGCAGTATTGCTATGTTTATGCATAGATGGTTTTAATCTTATGAGGAGGAAAAAAAGCATTATCTCATATTTAGTTTTGTATAAATAAGAAAAGAGCGTGTGTATAACCACGTAAATGTATTGTTTATGAAAAACCAAATGAAGGAGCATAGAGTCAATTAGAGTGCACAAACACACAATCAGAAGATGTCTCCATAATGACATCATGGAGTCTGAACCATGACATCGTATTACCCATCCAAAGCCTTTCCTTCTTCCTTTGAGTGATGCCAGACAGAAAAACACAAATTATAAATACTGCATTTGCAGCAGACGCTCTTCATCTGTTATCAACAATCTTCTCCTTGCCAGCTTCAAAAACAATACTGGCAGAATTCTTACTTTCCCAATACTAGAAAAAGAGACATATTAATATTAAGGATGTAAACAAAAGCTAACAGCTTGCTTAATCTTCCTGTGACATGGGGTAGGCAGTTTACATATCTAACTAACTTCTCCTCTTTTTTGGTTTGAGTCCTGGGGCCATCTGTCCAGACTCTAATCTTCCCTCCTGCTGCTACCCTCTCTGGCCACCTCAACTGCCACAGCTACTTCAGTGTACAGCAGATCAAACGTGAAACTACCTTTACATTACCATACTTTCTAATTGCTGACATTTTTCAATCTGACAGTTGTGGAGATGAGAGAGGGAGTGGAGATTGTTCTGGTTTAGCTCGCTGCTTTCAAGGCTCACTGGGTTGTCTATTATTTCCCTGATGGCCTTTTAAAAGAGGCTCATCCATCACTCCCTGACAGCATCCGTCTCTCTCTAACCTCTCTGGCCTGATATGAAATAATATTTTTAAAAAGTCAAGTCTGTCACAGTAACGGACAGCTCCTCCCACTGGGTGGCAGGAAGTCAGAGCTGTGAAGCGTGTCACTCAAGTAATTCAACGGTGTGCATGTGTGTGTGTGTGTGTGTGTGTGTGTGGGTATGTGGGTGTTTGTGTGTGTGTATAATAGAAGCAAATATCCAGGGCATCGCAGCAAGAATGACAAGAAGAGCTATGAGAAAAGACCCAGAGAAAGACTGAGTTGTCTTTAACTGAGTCTACTTTATAAAAACAAATTTTCATTGGTTAGTGGTTTAACCAAGCTCAGGATTACCTCTCTGGATTGAATGATGGGGAGTGATGAAAGCTCTGAAGAGGAAAGCCCAGATAATGAGGACATGCAGCCGTGTGGTACTCAGTGCCATGTGTAGTGCCTACTGTAGGGCCCACACAGACCCTGCTTTCAATCTAATTAATGCCTTTAGGGCCCATGTTGCAGCTCCTTTACTGCCTAATGAAAGAAAGATGGTTCTTTGCAGTATCCAGCATTCTCTGTTTGAGTATTAAGTCTGCAGCTAATAATCCCTCTGTACATTATTCATCTCTGTCACAATACCCCACTATTATATTCAAATGGTCCATGGAGTGCATATGTATGTGTGTGTGTGTGTGTGTATGTGTGTGTGTGTGTCCATGTGCACTGCAGTGTTTGTTTGCTCTTAAAGACTTTTACTTGCCTTGACAGTACGAGCACATGTGCACGTTCTGGCCTGTGTTGTTGTGTAGTTCAACCCATGTGCATCCTGTTCATGCAGCTTTATCTTTGTGTTTGTCCATGTGTATACTGCATGTTTGTGTCAGGTTTAGGCACGCACACACACATATACTGTACAGTTGCCGTCAGGGCCTCTTCTGTCTCACTAGGCTCCCGTTAAAAACAGACAGGCAGGGTTCATAGTGTGCCAAGCTGGCATGCTCCCTAGGATAATGAGAGACTATGGTTTGGTTTGGATTGTTGATTAAGGATTATTCAGCAACACAAACAAGCTACTGTTCAGCCATGTGTGCACACGTGAAGCACACTGGGCCAGATTCGGTCTTAGAGTACAAAGAAATGTGGAGGGAAAAATGTCCTGTGAACAAGAGAAAAAATGTTAATACTGTAAATATGTAATGCTTATGTCTATATACCAGTAGATCAGTGGATTTGCAACACTTAACTGCTCTGTATTTCCTTCTCATTGCTGGCATATGTAATGTTCATGGTTTGTGTCCTACAGCCATTTATAAGGCAATTTCCAAAGCAATATGTGGTTTGACTAAATGTTACTGTACAAACTAGATATAGAGATCCTACATACTCTATATAGACAACCACACAGCAGTCAGTTTCCTTTTTCAATTTACTGGGCTTTTAGGGGTTCATATTGTGACAAATTTAATCAGAATAACTGACCAAGCTAACAAAACAAAAAATAACATTCTGCATCAACTTTAAAGGGACACACTGACACTAAAGTAATTGAAAAATGTTACAGTTTCTGAATAGCACAGACATGAAAACTAACATTTTGGCAACTTGACACATGTGGGAATCAGGTTAAAAGCCAACCAAGACTCCCGATAAGACCAAAGAGGCAGTGGTCCAAATTCATTTCAAATTTTGTGCTATTAATAAGATGCATTGCTAAGATGTGGTGGTAGTGTATATACAGCTAAATAGTAGTCCAGTAGAGGCTGTGTAAAAAAAAACACAAATCACTGCAAGAAGGCACCACCCAGAAAAAAAAATAATAAACTGAGCCGTGACCGATCATTAATTGTGAGTGGAGAAAGAGTTACAGTTAGTCATGTTTGCTACTGGGAAATAGTGTATGAAGAATCAGAATAGTTCTGTAGTTACATTAAATGCAGACTAAATTCTGCCAGGCAGCAGATATAATAGGAAAAATAAAAAAATTTAAAGAAAGCTACTGAAGGGTAAATATACTGTTCAGTTTGTAATATTTCTAAGTCTGGTCACACAGTATAGAAACTTTGGATTACAGTACTAGTGCTAGTTTTTACTAGGCCCTGTGATAGACTGGTGACCTGTCCAGGGTGTACACTGCCTCTCGCCCTATGACTGCTGGGATAGCCTCCAGGCCCTCGGAACCCTTAATTGGTTGAGATGGATGGATAGTTTTTACTTCAGGTCTTGAGGAAAAGGATGGGGCAAAGCGTGAGGCCCATCCATCGTCAGGACAAAATTAATCTATCAAATTGTGACACCTGAACTCACCTGGATAGACCCTGGTCTCATTAGTCTGATTAAGCCTGGCGTTAAAGAGCTATAGAGAAGGCACACTGAGAGGAAACAAGAAAGGAGCATGGTATGAAGTGAAATTTGGCATAAGTACTTCATGAATCAAAGATAATCACTCTATTTACATTCCTCATACTTACCAATCCTCAAGCCATTTAAGCCACAGCAGAAAATCGGATATGTCAAAATGTTTATTTAGATATTTAGAGTCAGCTGTCTTAAACACCTGAAAGCAGCCACTGGCTTGGAAGGATTCTCAGCACAAGTTTTTGGTAGCAGACTGTTGCCTTGTGCATTCCATCTTGCTGTCTATTTTGGCTGTGCAGTGGGTTACTCAGCTTTATTCCAGCAGCATATTTGTTGTCATAAAACACACCTGGCACAAAAGCTGCAACCATGGGCAAATGCATTTCCAGTATGCTTTTTTAAATTAGTAAATGTTTACTTTCCAGTTTTGAAAAATGATGGTTTGAGTTTCAGGTGACTGAGAGAGCTTTTTGTCAAAATGTGACTTTTCTCAATATTATAAAAATCAGATATTCATTTATATGAAAATAAAATAAAATTCTTTTACCATCCAAGCATCTGTCCAACACTCCACTTAAAGTCCTGTCAGCATCAGTGAGTGAAAATTTGGTTGAGATATGCAAGGCAAAGGTCCAACAATATGCAGCATGGGTCCATACTGAGAGAGCTGGTGATGTGAACCACAAGGTCAGTGAGAAAGCACAGTCAGAAAAACAGTATTTAAAGTTTTGAATGTTATAAATACAGGAAATTTAAGTGAGAATGTGCTGGATTTCCATCATCCTCAATGCACACAAGGAACAAAACAAACAAGCAACAAAAAAGGAGCTTACTTTTGGCTTCTCCCTTATTCACAAGGGGTCACCACAGCAGGCAGTGCTTGAGTGTTTGATTTGGCAAATTTCTTTACACCAGATGCCCTTCCTGACACAACCTCAAATGGTTTTGAGTCTCCTCCCAGGATAAAACTGGGAGGAGACACACTTGTTAGGCAAATGTGTAAACCACTATATATACTATGGAGCCACTCACAATGCACACAAGGAAACAAACTGTTAATAACATAGCAGCATCTAAAAAATAGTTTTGGTTTTCTGTGCTAGACAGTTAACCAGACCTTCATCATTTAGTCATCCCAGTGTAAATCTACAGTAGATGCCAATATCATATTAAGTCTATGAAGCCTGTCAAAGCTTAATTTCAAAGAATGGATGTGTGCTGATCAAGTGACCATGCTGAGAATTTCAAACCAAGAGCAACCAACAGTGAGCTCTGAAAGTGACAACAAGTTAATATATATTCAATATGACAAATTTTGCATATTAGCATCACTGCTCTACGTTTACTGTGAGGCTTTTCTCACAGGGAACATTTTTACATGTCATTGCAGAAAAAGCACAGGTGAGAATAACATTAGTACTGGCTGTCTTTCCATTCAGATGTGCCAGTTTCAGGACTGTGGTATTACGCATGACTGCCTCACTGGCATGGCTTACTGGCACTGAACGGAGCCATCATTAATGACTTTGGTTCCACAGTGTTTCACCACTCCGAATGTCTGCTGTGACAAAGATTTTTTGCTTGTTTAAGGCTAATGTATCCAAGGATACAACAAAGCTAGTGAGTGCTAACTCTGTGAGACTGTACTGGTGCTTTGAGATAAATGCTAACTTCAGCAAACTAGCATGCTCACAGTGAAAATGCTTACCTGCTAATTTTAGCAGTTGAAGTGTCTACAGCATGCATCTTATTTAAGTGTGCTAGCATGCAAAGATTTCCTAATCAGCACTAAACACAAAATATACCTCAAGGAAATGTTATTGGTTTTGCAGATAATTAAAGTGTTGAGGAAAAAAACCTTGATGTACATAAAAAGCCAGAGGATCACCAGTGAGACTGCAGTTCACCGTACAGAGGGAAATGAATGCCAGTAGCACATGGGAAAAGTCTGCCTGCAAGGCTTTCTGCTGGACAGGCTTTCTAAGAAAAGGTTAACTTTCTTGAAAGGGTCCATTTTGACCAATCTATGATATTTTCCTAAATCTGTTGCCCAAACCTTGACAATCAAGTGCAAGCGAAAACTGAAAAAACTATAAAAGGAACCTTTCTGGCAGAGAATCCTGAAGGTAAAACCTCAACCACTAGCATATCTATTTTAAATTTCATTATCTGTTGAATAATTCTCAAGACACTTTGATCAGAACTGTAGCAAATATGGCACCCATGCAACAGTTGTTAAGAGTACCGAGTATGGATTACTTGCGAAAGAACAAGTGAGACACAGAAAATGTCGATCCAGAGTCATGCCAAAAAAGTGGCAATTTAAAAAAAAAAAATCATAAGCAAAATCTGTGTTGCAGTTTTATATCGTTATACTGTCCTGTGTTGCTAATATTGTTCTGCCTTAGTGTCAAGTAAAGTATCTTTAAAGTACTGGGTTTGATGTACTACAGAAAAACAAATTAATTATATTTCCTGTGTGAGGAAAACCATAAAGGCAAATTAATCACTCCACATCAATGCCAGGAATGTAGACTTACTTGTCACTTATGCACTAAGTTGCTATGTATTCACATGTCTTATGCAACATTTTTAGTGGGAGCAGCAGAGGGAACCTGTCAGGCCCAGCAACCTTGTAGGAGTGCTGGGAGAACAGAGACGTCTCAGGGACGGGGACAGCAGCATCATTATATGAGGCCCAAGGAAAAATAACCTAGTGCTATTATGCAACATGGCAAAGCCAGGGCTTGCCAACGTTTGTCAAATGGGCCTCAGATAGCAAATCCCACAACATCCAGCATCTCCACAAGTATACAGGAAATCCAGATAAATACATAAATAAATACAAGTGTTGTATTTGGCAGGCCCGTGTTGTTTGAGAATAGCACTGTATATTTGGATTGCTACTTGAAGCTCCCTGCACTGCTGGACTTTCAGTGTCTATATGGCTCTTTCACAGGATAGAGTTAGACTGAATGTGGGGTTTGATGATCAGGAATGCAATTTAAATGCACCACACTTTAGGTGTTGAATGTTTAGCTTGTGAAAATATAGCTCTAATATGTTCTCGGCATTATTATGCATCATTAATGTTAATGGTGGCAATGCTACAAAAGTCCTCTATTAACACGTTTTCATTTATATGAACACACAACATAAATATACCAGCACATACAGTAAAGCTCCACATATTGACAGCATGTGAAAATGAGAGTGCCACCATACCCATGTCATGTGTACTATATGACTTTAGCCTGACTGTAGCCTTTCTTTGGCAAGTACATCTGACCACATACACTAAAGCTGGCGAGTGTGTTCTGCTTTTGAAACAAAAACACATTTGTTTTATCTGAGACAACAAGAAAGTTATCAGACATGTTGTAAATGACTAATACTGATTAATGGAATTGCTAATTATTTAGGATTTTTTAATGGAATATCTACATAGGTGTATAAAGGCCCATTTTCAGTAGCCCTCACTCCTGTGCACCGATGGGACACCTAATGTAAGTTTACAACCTCAAATCGTAAACTTACATTAGGTAAACTTACAATCTTAGATTAATGTGTCATGATGATCACTGACTGTCATTTAGAACATTTGTGATCCACTGATCATGTTATATTACATAAAAACAAATGTGGTTTTGTTTCAGGAACTCGAGAAGTGAAATGAGAGTTGCTGAGTTTTTCAAAGTCATTCTGTCAAGGTCTGAGAACCACAAATGAAATTCAAGTTCAGTGGTACTTGGGGGCAGCTGAAATCTCAGAGATAGATGCCTCAAAACTCCAACTGGTTTAACCAAAAACATCAGCATGAATACATAATAGGGCTAAGTTTGAATACAGCATTTGTGTATTTACTATTTGCATAAACTAACCCCTTTATTGGATACCAAATTTATGCAATAAAGTAATCACATTGTCCTCTTGGCTTTTTCATTGTCTCCTACCCCCTGAATCTTGTATTCACCATATTGCTGTGCTCTTATTCATTTTGGTGTTCAATTTTTAAGGGTCGGGAATTAAAAAAAAACAAAAAAAAACCCAATGTGTATGATGTTTCAGACTAACAAAGTCTGCATGTTGGGAACGTGCAGGCTGCCAGTTCCTTTTTCTTTTGTTGTGCTATTCTTTCTCTCTGCCAAGGCTCTGGAGAAGAGAAGAAGGGGGGCAAGAAATCCTTTTGCGAACGACAGCTGAGACCTGGGACATGTTTTAAATTTGGACACTAATGTTGGCTCTTTTTATGGCCCTTCTGTAGCATGTTTTATGTGCCTCCCAAACATTGGAAGGGAGCTTGCATCTCTCTCCCCCTCTCTATCCATCTCGTACATCACACTGGAAGCTAGATGTCAATGCGCCCTGAGTCCCCTGCAACTTTCTTCTGCTCACAGCAAAAGTCACAGGGCTCAATAAGGCAGCAAAGAAACAGAAACAGAAGGGGGAAAAAAACAAGACAGGGGAGGGGAGGGGAAAATGTTAGAGAATGCAGAGTGAAAAGCATAAATCCTCACATTTATTCTTTGTTAGCAACAATAGGAGACTTTTAAGAAGTAAAGAAAAAAGGAGCAAAGGGCAAAGAATGTCATCAACTTCAGAATAGATCCAATATGTCAAAGCTTTTTGCTGACCCTCGCAACAAATTGCTGGCCCTTTAATTAACAACAGAGCATATTTGTGGACATAAAATGGAATAATCTCCAATTGTGGCTGGAAAGAAAAGTAAATGACTCAACCACTTCTATTTACCAATAATACATTTAAGTTTGTTTATCTCAACTGAAAACTGCTCTCTGTCTTGGTTTATGCTCAGAGAACTCTGGTACATCTACAATCACAACACTAAATATTCTTTATTAAATAAGAGAGATTAAAATATGTTGCTCACAAGAAAAAGTGTGATTAGAAAAAATTTGATGATGTGTTTATAATTAATATGGTAAGAAACAAGGAGCAATTGCTTCTTAGTCTTATCATTCTGTCCTGGTGAAAACAGGCCCTCTCTCACCACAGCTTGATTAATTGTAAACATATGTTAGGAGGAGGTCACTGTCTTCCAGTGGTTGCAATTTGGGATTAGTAGAAACAGTCAAATGGAAAGAGCTTAGCTCCCAATCCGCCTTTCACTTAACCGCCTCTTTTCACCAAGCCCTCCCCTTACTTTAAACCCCCTCATTCATTCCCTCAAATCACCAGTTGAATTGTAGACCTTGCACTCGTTCCTACAAGGTCATCGCGGTTTCTCTCTGAGGAGGAACATGAACAAGACAGACACACACATGAGGGGAGAGAGAGGAAAGGAGAAGGGAAAGATGAGTCTCTAGATGCTGGAGACCAAAGTACTGTGGCAAGGAAATGCACTGGCAGTCAAGCACTTGGCTCCAACATTAACAATGAAAGGTTGTATTGCACACAAAAATGAATGCCCATAAGTTTTCTATCCTCTAGGCAAGTAGTAATGCAGAGGCATCAATACAAACAGTTAGAGGGACACCCATGTGCACACGATAATCCCTCACAATCCAGGCTACTGTCATGGAGGTATATGGAGGTATGAAATCCTGCCAAGGACATGTGAGAACCAACACCAAACCAGAATAAATAAACCACACCGTAAGATTTTCCCTCACCGCAGGAACTGAGAGAAAAGGGGAGGAAAAAAGAAAAATGGAGTGAGTGAAAAGAGACGCTACGGAGGGTTTAAAGGGGAGAAAAGCCCACAGCACGCGGCCCAGAGTGTGCCTCGCATGCAACTGCCTCCCACCCACTGAGCAAGTCTCCAACATGCTGTGCTGGCTGGGCCCGGATGGAGAAAGTTGGAGCTGACACTGAATGACTAGCACAACTAGAAAGGAGATAAATAAAAAGAGATGATGATAACAGAGATCCACCCTGCAGTGCAAAACACAGGTGGACAGTAGAGATCATTGCTGCTGATTTAAGAACAAAGGAAGGTGAAGAAGACAGGAAAATATCAGGGAAAAGTTTACATTAAGAGGAAACAAAGATAAATGACAAAAATAACTGAGTACCAAGTATTTCCCTCAGATGTTGGTGGGAAAAGAAAACCAGAATAAAAAAAAAAACGAATGAACATTAGGCCTAGTGGTGATTAGATCAGTTATTCACTGATTCCCTTTCTCCCACTGATATTCAGAACAATAGTGATGATTACTCTTAATCAGTACAAATGACTCTTCTCCTTAAATTAATGAACCTTGTTATCCTGTTCCCTTTTTCCATAATGCTGGAAAGTACTCTGCACAATCTTACAAAATACTATATCACCATCAACGGAAAGAACTTACAACATCAAAGCTTCAGTTGCAAATTTCGACCCTCCATCCAGATTTTGGCTGTTCTTTGTGATCACCAGTTAGAGGTAGTTCACATAGCTTAAAAATGATTTATAGTACATTATCACGGCATCTCTACATCCGTCTGGCTCTTTGCCTGTCCTCCTGCATTTAGATGTCTTTTTTCAATTGCTTTCTGTATGGGCATGTTTATTTCTGTGTACATGATGCTCATTAAAGTCAGGTTAAGAGTCTTTTTAGGACAAGAGGACAGAAGACATTACATATAAATTGAGTGTAGCCAAAAGTTGGGGCAAATCGAAAAAGAGAAGAAGAAACTACAATTAAACAAAAGTTTATGGTGATGGGAGGAAGGGCAAATGAGGGGCTCTGACTGTATGTGTGCTTTGTGGACAGTGGGGAAGGAGGACCATGCCTGACCTCAGCTGCCACTATGGAAATTATCCCGCCAATTATCCAGGACGTATTCCCCAAGAGCTCCAAACACTCGGCGGCCAGCCTTTACGACCTTAGGAAACTTTCTGTGTTGTTTTACTGTGGTGACCTCACTTCAGTTAGCGTGCACTATAGCTGTGCTGGGAAGAACGACTGCTACTTGTCACAACCTAAAAGCATGACCTCAGGGGGAAGAGACTTTAAAGACCTTTGCAACCTCTATACAGCAGTCAGCAAGAGTTGTAATATAAATACCTGCAGGAGGCAAACTGATGAGTAGTAAATGTGCTAAACTGGAAACATTTATTACCATGTAAAGGAAAACAAGTATTTAGTGCAGATAGGTGGAGCAAACAATACAAAAACATGTAACAGAAACATGTTTTTGGTATGAAAATCAGAAACTGCACTGAAAATGCACTGATAATAAGGCCTGCTGTTATGTACTAACTCCCAATCACATCACAGAAACCAAACTGTTTCTTCCTGCTGTTTTTAATCATGTGTCAGTCCTTTGGAAACACAAACCTACTTTTCAAAAGAGGTACAGCAAGGCTGGTCAAGTTATCTAAACACACATGTTGGGAGAGAAAGTGGCAGGTCAACACCCACAATAGCCTTGAACATGAAGAGCTGTTGTGGATATATGAGGTAACAAGACATCATTGATGTGGCTTCACTTTGCCTTAATAAAAACGTCTTTGGCCAAGAAATGGATGAGATAGTCCCAAACAGGCTACTTAAATCCTACAACCAAACAATTCAAGATGTACTTCATTAAACTGCTAAGAACTCGTGCCAAAAAAAACAAAACAAAAACAGACAGCTATAGCCAACACATCCTCATTCCTAAAAGGGACAACTGATTGATTAGTGTCAGCACTAAGGTATTTATTACTGAATTTCAGAGTCTGAATGCTGATGCGAAAGGCAAGCTGGAATCAGGTAAATGACAGTCGTGATTAAAGTGGATGTCCACACTTACTGTAAATAACCCAATTAATTCATTTGTTAGTTGGGCTATTTGCAAGTAAAACAAGTGCACTTCATGCTTTGTTTTGGTAGGACTGTTGTGGAAACACTAACAGTATTTCTCCACAACAACATATCCAGAATATCACCTGGTGACTGTCATTCAGACAAAGTTTTTAAGACATTTTACCCACCAGACCCTGTTGTAATACAATAGTTTCACAGGCAACAGAGCATGATTAATGGTCATGATCCATCCCAGTGAAACCACATGGGCCTACAGGACAGAATCCAGCAATAAAATTACTAGCATCAGTCCTTCTGTACCTACAGTAGAGGAATAGTTGGAGAAAGACACCAGGCAGTTTTGTTGTTGTGGTAAAGGAACTAAAAACACTGAAATTTGCCAGTGGAATCCATACAAAATGTGACATAAACAAACATCAACATGCAAAAGAGAAACTGACCAACAAAGCATAGCAGTGGAAACTTAAAAATATAATTGCCAGCAGCTCAAGCTAGAGAAGACTATGGGGTCCACCCAAGAGTTCAAACAAGACAATACAATCAAAGACATACCACTTCTGATCAGATCAATATCTGTATCTGCTCCAAACTGTACTGAAATGAAATAGGACAATGATGTAGTGTTTATAAATGTGTTCCACCCAAACTACCCACTTTAGTACACCAGGGTGAGAGATCCCCTGGACCACTGAGTATTGACATTATTAGTTTAAGAATGACAGTCTCATAATATTACTTCTGTCTTCTGATAAACACAACAATGCCTCGATTCCCAGTAGATCCTCTCCTGAAACAATAACATAGCATCTAAAAAACTTGCACTTCATTCACTGTGTGCGAATGCGCTGGTCACTGAAAAGGAAAACTAAAACCTCATAAAAACTAAAAACTGCGGTTTACAGAAATCACGTGGCATGACATCAAGCATAAAGCAGCACTCTTATATCGCTAACGGTAGATGGTGGGTGTGACTGACATTTTGGGGTGGGGTTGTCTTTCGTGGCGTGATTGTCATAGTGACACCAGCCAACTGCATTGTAGAATTTCACAAGACAAGCTAAGAGAGCCTCAGTAAATTAGCATGAGCTTAGCTAACTAACGGGGTGATTTCTCACTGCAATGACCAGCCTCTCAGTTTTTTATGCAATCTGATTGGTTTGTGCTGCACTGGAACTGCTGAATTAATGTAATCTGGTTGGCTGGTCGCTTGTGTTGCACTCTTCACTGCAAGCAAAAAGCATAATCCACAGTGGTCCACAACTGGCAGTACATGAGGTCACCCAATTTAAAGTAAGTATGTGAGACCTAGCTAAGATGTCAGGAATGGTTAAAAGAGACTGCCTGTGTTCCAGGAATTCTTTGTTTTTTTCCGGATCTACAGTTTCTCTGATTACAAGTATAAAAGTATGGCACTAGTTAGCTGTGTCAACAATTGAAGCCCAGTTTATTTAAACTTCTATTTCTTTGAAATAATTCCAAATTAGTGATGTACCCATAGAAATGTAGGCAAATATCAATGGATTATGTTTCCTTTTCTATTATTTCTACTCAAATGTAGGAAGGTTTTTTGTAATGAACATCAGAGATAATTATATTTTTGTCAAGTCTAAGTCACAAATCCAAAAACCATTCAGATATGACCGAGTTATGACACAGAGGAGTATAGGTGCAAACTGCAGAATTCACCCCCGGGAAGTTATATCCCTCTATGCAATTATAATTTACTGTCACTTTAAAGACATGATACATAAAAAAATTAAAAAAAATAAAAAATAAATAAAAGGTAAGTGTGGGACCACATTCAGCTTTGTATGAACTGGAACAGTCAGGCCTTTACATTTTAGCAGTGATACCTTGAGCAAAAAGTAACAGATTTAAATCCCCAAAGACAGACTCTCACCCACACCGGCACTGTTTGTTTTCCATTCCTATTCAGTTTCATTCAACATGACAGAAGAGAAGAAAAAATCTAGAGGAAGGTAGGAAATAGCTTCAAAAATAAATCTCCTTTGGTGTATTATGTATTGACATAACAATTTCAGTCATATCAATGTCATAAGCAAGATCTATTGCAGGAAATGGATAGGGGTAAAACTGGCAGTGAAGAATAAATCCAAATCTATGTTACCATGGTGGCATGCCGACTGGCAGTCTGTTGCAGCAGCTACTGTGTGTTTTATTGTTTATTGCTATTGTCTTATTCACTTACTCAATTATACTTTATTACTAGTAACTTTTTACTCTATAATTTTTTATTTTATTTATTTATTTATTTTTTTTGCCAATGGAGAGTTGTATTGTTTACACACAGGACCTCCTGATGTAGCTGAGTACACCAGTGCTACAGAATGGAATGAGTCCTGTTATCCCAGAGAAGCCATGGAGGAGACGATGGAAGAGAAGAGTTAAAAGGACAAAATATACACCGTCCATTCCAGCTGTCATCATGTGAAATGTGAGGTCCTTGAGCAATAAGATGGACAAGCTTGGAGCACTGATTAAGATCTAGAGGGAATAATGTGAGTGTAGTATTATGTGCTTCATGGAAATGTGGCTGTACTCACATCGTATGGACCACAGTTTCATAGCACCTGCCTTCAGAACATTTCGGGTGGATAGAGATGTTGATCAGAGTGGCAAGAAGAAAGGTGGGGGAATTGCATTGCTTTTGAATAAAATATGGTAGAATCCTGGACACGATACTGTGAAGGAATGTTTCTGTGCAAATTGGTTTCTGAACCGATTGCTGTTGGATTGCGTCCATATTACTTTCTGAGGGAATTGTTATTGTTGTTGCTGTTTACCTTCAACCATTAGTTGATGCAGAAGTATTGTGAGACATCACTCACTCCACTGCAGCATGCCTGCTAACCCAGCATTCTAGTGCTTTTATGGTTGTTACTAGTGATTTTAACCACGTACGACTGGACAGAGCATTATCAACTTTTCAACAGTATGTCAATTGCTCCTAACTGCTACATGGAAATGCAACTAGTGCATACGGTGCCACTGGCAGCTAGCCCACTGTGATCCTGTGTCACATCTAGAACTTGGGTCTGAAGAAGGAGAAGATACCAGTGTTGTGGAAAACATCCTGTCTGGTTCCTGTACTGAAGAAGTCGACACCATCAGAGCTTAACAACTATCGACCAGTTGCTCTCACATAAGGTGCTGAAGAGACTAATCTTGGCCCACCACAGACTGCAGGTGAAAACATCTCTTGAATCTCTTCAGTTTGCACATCAACCAAATCTGGCAGTAGATGATACAATCATCTACACATGCTGCAAAGAGCTTACTCCCATCTAGATAGTAATGGCTGCACGGTGAAGATCACCTTATTTGATTTCTCAAGTGCATTTAAGATAATTCAGCTGCTGCTACTGAGGGAGAAGCTACAGGAAATGTCAGTAAACATGTCCACCATCTCATGGATTACTGACTACCTGACCTACAGGCTGCAGTATGTGAGATTAGTTAGTGCTCTGTCTGATTCGTTGGTGTGCAGCACAGGAGCTACACAGGGGACTGTGCTGTCTCCATTCCGGTTCACCTTGTACACCTCAGACTTTCAGTACAACTCCAACATTTATTCCTGTAGGTCATGCCCCCTACAAAAATAATCCAACAATTGTATGCAGTGGTTGGATGTATTAGTGATGGGCAGGAGGAGGAGACCAGAGCACTAGTGGATGATTTTGTGGAGTGGTCTGGGAGAAATCATCTGCTTCTGAGTGTGAATAAGACCAGAGAGATGGTTATCAACTTCAAAAGAGCACTGCTACATAGTGCTGGAGATTTGGAGATTTTCTATCAGTCAGTTGTGGTGAATGCAGTGTACTTTGCTGTGGTCTGCTGGGGGAGCAGCATTGGATTTGGTGACACCAACAGACTGAATAAACTGATCAGGAAAGCTGGCTTTGTGACTGGCTGCAAACTGGACATATTTGAAGCTGTGGTGGAGAGAAGGTCACTGAACATCATGATGCATCATGGATAATCCTGAGCACCCTATGCACCCTTTACTGGACAGGCAGCAGAGCACCTTCTCTAACAGACTGAATCAGCTCCACTGCAACAAGGACAGATAAAGGAAATCTTTTATATAACATATAATAATAATAATAATAATAATAATACAACTGGAGTTTCCCAAATAAAATGAAGTATTTCCTTCTATTCCTCCTTCTTTGTCTTATCAAAGATTCATCAATGTAGATTTATAACTGGCTTGAGCCTGAGTGCTGCTCAGCTGTTAAATGCTTTTGGGTGGTGTAGTGTTTTATATAAGCTGTGTAAAACGACATTAAATAATGGTAATTTTTACTACAGTACATTGGGCTTTTTATTGCTCAAGGTGTATTACTTACCAAGTGTTTTACTGCATGTATACCTGGCAGCATTTTGCGGTCTAGTAGTATAATCTACATCCAAATATCAATCAGACATGTTACAGTTTGATCAAACTAAACTGAAAACACCCTCGGAAAATAAAGTAATAAAACACATAGGCGTTTATGAGCTGCTTTAATAATGTATATATAAATAGTTCCTTCACAGCATTGGATTGTTGTTCATATAACATTTTTCTTTTTCCACAGCTCTATTGACAATAACCCACAGTAACGAGAAACTAACTGATTCATTGCTTTACTGTTAGAGGTGCAGTCTGTCTCTGTATTTCTTTTTAATGGCCTCTATGATAGATGGTCCAATCCTCTATGAGTATTTCCCACAAAGACCTGAGAGGCAGAGGGTGGAGAAGAGGGTGATGAAGCAATGGGTAGTAAGAAAAGCAGGATGGGGGAAAGCAGGAGAAGCAAAATGAAGGAAAGAAGAGGAAGCAGACATGGAACTCGTGGAAGTCATGGAAGGCTGGAGAAGAGGTCCATTTATAAAACCATCCAGTCAGTCCCAGCATGGGGCCACATAGTGGCCTGACCAGTGAAAGTGTCCCAACGAAGGGGGGTACAGTTCTAAGTCAGAAAGGTCAGTCCAGGGGGGTAAATGGAGGTGTATGAGTTCCATCCAAAACTCAGATTCCTAGAAAAACACAAATAGGCCCTTCATTTTTCTTTCTCTCCCTTGACGTTTCAGCCTTCACTCACTCAGCCAAGGAAATGATCAGTGACTGCTGTTTAAGTGAAAGCAGAGGCAAGCCCATCTTGTACACAGACTCATTTGACTATACAATGTAGGGTTGGTCAATTAATCAAATTTTACTTTTCACTAAATATTTTGGCTTTAGACAATCTCAGAATTGAAAATGTCAATATTGAATGATTATTGTCCTGCAAATTCATGTTGCAAAGAAAAAGCAGCAAAAAAAAAAAAAAAAAAAAAAAAAAAAAGGGG
>VUQI01043964.1:0-12182 GCA_015106735.1 Paratilapia polleni | reverse complement strand
CACAAGTGTAACCAAGTCTTACTAAACATTTCATGAACAATACTTAAAGATTTGGTAATCTACACAGAACAAATGTACTGTTGTTAAATCTGATAGTAAACACGCCAACGTCAAACTGCAAAGACATCTGCGTCTACCTCGGTTCCTGTCTCATCACAGACCATGAAGGCCTCGCTGACAGGTGGGATGGAGAACTTCACAAAAGTTTAGGGGGGAAAAAAAAAAACCCACAAGCAAGAGTCATTTCTTATGAAGTGTTAAAGATTAACAAACACCCTCAGTAGTTTACCGACTTCAATCTATCAACTTAAAAAAAAAAAAAAAGTGGTCCCTAAATACTAAGGCTGTCCCTAATACCATTCTCTGGCCTCCAGAGCTTCAGCAGTAATCAGCAGCAAATATTAAAAGCTTTGATCAACAGTGGGGAGAACGTGTCTCATTTTATAAATAGCACTGTCTAGCACTGTCTAGATAAATTTAACATTCCATCAAGGACATTTTATAAAACTACAAAAGCAATTATCACAACATTACTTTGAAAACTCCTAATTTAGTTAACGAGCCACAAATAAACATATTACACCCAGTAAAAGGTTCATACAGATCTAACTGGTGAATGTCATACTGGTTTTACATCTTGTTGTCAGGGTTTGTTAGACTGCAAAGGCAGCGTTAGGCATGAACACTAACAGTTATATAGTTTAGTTGCCTCCCTGTACACACAGGCGTTGCCGTTTTACTGGTTTACGCAGACGTTACACAGCCACCAATCCATGGTGACAACATTACGATTATTTTAGCCCAGAATTTGTAGTTTGACATTAGCTGGTTAGCTCGTTAGCTTAATGTTGGGCTAGCCGTCAACTGCGTCACCTTAGCCCTTTGTAACTCGCATTTTAAAACACAAATGCCGCCTTAACTTTACAGTGAACAACATTATAAAGTTATTCTACAATGGTGTTTCCACTAAAATATCAAACATTGTTTAATGAGTGATTAGGAGAAACTTACCGTAATCAATCGAAGATAAGAAAATGGCGCTCAACTCCTGAAAAGTCTGGCGGATAAAAATGAAGGAGGTGGGCGGGGCTTTCGTGTACTTCATACAGCGGGTCTTAGCAGTGAAAGTTTTCATTAACTCTGTGCAGCACCTCACTCTTTTTGTTGTTGTAATAACTGAAAGAGTGGTTGTGCTGAAACACTGCATATCTCACGCTGAGGGAGTACCTTTTTACTCCATCTCTTAACTCACTGGGGGACATTTATGTGCATCTACCTCCTGCGGTTGTTGTAATAACTCTGAAGGAGTGCACGGACTTAACAGTAATCACATCCGAACGGTATCATATATAACCATCTCTGGAAGATGAGAACTCCCCGTATTCTCTCCGTAAACATCATGGATCTTTCCGTATACACGTCCTTTCTCTATTTGACCTGTGAGCTTATATGGAAACTTGTATACTGCTGGATCATTGTCCAGTGAATATGCATGAGGAATTCATGAAAAGTTTGGCTATCTTCAGATTTTTGCTGGAACTGAAAAATGTTGCAGGGAAAAACAAACAAAACGACAACAAAAAAAGACTGGAAAAAGGTTTTCCCCAACAAGTTCATTCATTTTCTTGGAGACACTGAGTAATGATCTGATCACATATATGGTGAAATTTTTTGAAAATGAAATCAAGTGTTCACTTGCATGCATGATAAAGCCATGAAAATAGAGAGATTGAATGTATGACTTACTGTGTTAAAATGGAGACCAGATTTGTTCCATTTATTCTAGACAACAAGATATAATTATGAAAATAAAATGATAAAAAAAACAGTCCTGTAATGGAGTAACCTAAAAACACATAAAGGCCCAATTTAGTTGATGACATACTTGGATCAGTATAAGTGGTGTACCCCAGAAGTAGGAACACATGCTGTCACTAACATCTCATCAGATTACTGTTAAGTCTTTGGACTGCTTCAAAATCGTGCAGGTGAAGGTTCAAAATCAATTAATTCAGTGTTTTAATTAATTGTTAAATTAATTTTTTTCTTATTAATCTACACTCAGTAAATTTATTCAGTAAATTAATTAAAAAGAAAAAAACTGAAATATCACAAGTATTCAGACCCTTTACTTAGTACTTAGTTGAAGCACCATTGGCAGCAATTACAGTCTCAAGGCTTTTTGATTATGTTGCAACAAGCTTTGCACACCTGGATTGGGGTATTTTCTGCCATTCTTCTTTGCAAATCCTCTTGAGCTCAGTCAGGTTGGATGGGGACTGTCGGTGGACAGCCATTTTCAGGTCTCTCCAGAGATGTTCTATAGGGTTCAAGTCAGGATTCTGGCTGGGCCACTCTAGGACATTCACAGAGTTGTCCCTAAACCACTCCTGTGTTGTCTTCACTGTGTGCTTAGGGTCACTGTCATGTTGGAAGGTGAACCTTCAGCCCAGTCTGAGGTCCTGAGCACTGTGGAACAGGTTTTCATTGAGGACATCAGTACTTTGCTCCATTCAGCTTTCCCTCAACCCTGACCAGTCTCCTAGTCCCTGCTGCTGAAAAACACCCCCACAGCATGATGCTGCCACCACCATGCTTCACTGTTGGGATGGTATTGGGTAGGTGATGAGCGGTTTCTGGTTTCCTGCAGACATAACGTTTAGAATTGAGGCCAAACTGTAATCTTGGTTTCATCAGACCAGAGAATCTTGTTCCTCACAGTCTGAGAGTCCTTCAGGTGCTCTTTTTCAAACTCCAAGTGGGCTTTCATGTGTTTTGCACTGAGGAGAGGCTTCCGTCTAGCTACTCTGCCATAAAGCCCAGATCTGTAGAGGGCTACAGTGATGGCTGTCCTTCTGGAACTTAGTCCCATCTCCACACGAGATCTCTGGACCTCAGTCAGAGTGACCATCGGGTTCTTGGTCACCTCTCTCACTAAGGCCCTGCTCCCTCACTTGCTCAGTTTGGCTGGGCGACCAGCACTTAGAAGAGTCCTGTTTGTGCCAAACTTCATCCATTTGAGAATTATCGAGGCCACTGTGCTCTTGGAAACCTTCAGTGCAGCAGAAATTCTTTTTGTAGCCTTCCCAGATTTGTGCATTGCAACAACCCTGTCTCTGAGCTCTGTAGGCAGTTTCTTTGACCTCATGGCTTGGTATTTGCTCTGATATGCATTGCCAGCTGTGAGGTCTTCTATAGAGAGGTGTGTGTCTTTTCAAATCTTGTCTAATCAATTTAGTTTAGCACAGGTGGACTCCAGTCGAGGTGTAGAAACATCTCAGCAACGATCAAGAGAAATGGGAGGCACCTGAGCTAAATTTCAAATGTTTTTGTAAAAGGTCTGAATACTTATGTAAATGTGATATTTCAGTTTTTTCTATTTAAGAAATTTACAACAAATCCTAAAATTCAGTTTTCACTTTGTAATTATGAGGTACTGAGTGTAGATTAATGAGAAAAAAAAGAAGAATTTAAACAACTGTAGCATGAGGCTGCAACATAACAAAACTGAAAAAAGTAAAGGGGGTCTGAATACTTTCTGAACTCACTGTAATGGTGGTTCAGTTCCATTAAGGTATGGTAATAAACAAGAATACACAAAATCAGGACCTCCCTAAGTGGAATGAAGTGATCATTACTGTTACACCTGTGCTTTCCCTACTGTGACAACTCAAGATGTCTGCTGTGAAAGAAGTCTAAGTAGAGCAGCTTCCAGCGGTGACACAGCCCTGCATGCACCAACTGGATCAAATAAAAAGTATTTTTAATATGGTGAGGAAAACATGTGTCTTTAATAATAACTTAATTGTGAAGCAATTCCTGGTGAATAATAGTTGCAACAACAATTTCAGTTTCTGATGAATGATGTTTTCACTATGCAAATGAAACTCTGCTGTTTGTTTGCTGATACTTCTTAGAATCACATAAACATGACTGCCAGCATGTTGTGAAATTCAAAAGCAGAGGTTTAAAAACATCACACTGGTAAGAAAAACACAGGTGTAAACAGTAAAATTAATGATGGCTGGATTCCATTTAGCTGCTTCATCATTAATGTTATCAATATCACATGTGCTTTGCTGAAGGCAAGTGAAAGTGTTCTGTAAAAAAGGCTCGTTTGGACAAAAACATATTAAAACAGATTTTACAATGTTGTGCAAATAATGAAACAGACACATACATGCACTACAATATTCCCCAAAGAAATTTATATATTGTGGATTGTAAGAGAAGGACGTTACATTTTGTGCTACTATTTTCTTTTCTCTTTTACACGTTTGCCTCTGCTTCAGGAGTAAATACTTTGAAATGAGCTTTTCTGACCAGAGAGAGAACTGTGGATTTTTTAAACCATGAAAAGTAATACCATTGTGTAAATATTGCCATCTAGTGGATATCTGAGGCAAAACATCTGCAGGCTGAAAACTGAAAAAAAAAAACATGCGTTCGTTGATGAGAACGAAGTCACATCAATATGAATCAAACTCAGCTACAGACTCTGGGTGTGTGTTGAATATAAGGATTTATTCTGTCTGATGAATACACTGATTCAGACAGAAGATTACACATGACACACTCTCTGAAGATGGCTGTGAAGTGAATGCTGTAACAACAATGACTGTGTTTCCAAGTGAGAACTTATGCCTCCATTTTAGTAATACAATAAAGCCATATTTGATGTACATTGTTTCAAAGCAAACACATGCCTTGCTGCACATCATGTTATGCACAAGGCAATTTGCGTGCGTATAGATGGGTGTGTGAGTGACTTCACAGTCCACCCTCACATCTGGAGCCCACTGCAAACCTGGTAGAGGATCAGAGAGCCAGAGCTGGGATCAGATCCGACTCCTTTTCTTTATTAGAAGTCTCTGTGACCATGATTAATGAACAGTATGTCAGGATTAGACCATGTTTCACGCCCCTTTGTACCAGCTCAGAACTTTAACCCCTCTAGCTCAGGTTCCTCTGGGCCTTAAAATCACAGCACGGTCAGAGGTCTTGAGCCCAACTGCACCGGATCAAATGCTTGCTAGATTGAAGTAGACACGAACACTGTTCAGATTCCCAGGGGTGTGGCAGAAAAACTACGTAAACATGTTGACATGCTTATGGAGTTTTTGAGGAACCATTTGAAGACACTAGGAACTGTCTAAAAACTTTGGGAGGGGGCTCAAACCAATCCTATTCAGAATCAATACCCATAACAAACCATTACTGATTTGGCTCAGATTGTTTAGCCACTTACAAAGAAAAACTGGAATGTATTTAAGATGTACTTATGTGCTTCAGGAGAATTAGCTTTTGCCAAAGTTATGATAAACATAAAATGCTGGTCCTGTTTTTACATAGCATTGACACATGATCATGGATTAGTAGGTAAGGGTGATCATGCTTTTGCAGGGGCAGCTGCAAAGGTCTGGAAAAGCAATCCTCTTCTTTTTTCACATTTCATCATCATTTGCTTTACATATTGCTCCTGTTATTTGTCCCCATTAGGTATAGTGCTTTGACTTTATTTACATGTTGATTTTATGCTTTTCATCCTGCTCTGTCTTTTGTATCCTCACAAATTGCATCACTTTAATTCAGTTTTTTCTTTAACTGAAGAGTGACAAATGATAGGATTCATTTGCCACTATTTTCCAACACTAATATGCTTAGACTGAATGTGATAATAGCTAATGAAAGAAATTAAACTGTCATTATCTGAAAATACATTTCAACTTAAGTCAGATCTACAGTACCCTAAAGAGTATTTGCTGTGCATTCAGTGGAACAGCATGGTGCATGACTGCAGCTGCAGGAGGGCTGGTGAGTGCTACAATGAAGATGTGTTGAGGATGCCGTAGCTCAAATATTCTAGAGCAGCTGGACTCAGTGTGCTTCTTGCTCTCTGTGTAAACAATGGACCAGTTTAAGCAAAAACAGATGAGATTCGTTTCTACTTAGATTATCTTTATTGTTGTGTTTTCTGACAGGCCTATCTGCATGAAATGAAATTTTTTGAACTCCACAAAATGTTAAGGCAGTTTAAGAATGCTGTGAAAGGGTGCCATTTGTGGTTTTAACTCTGGAGAATGTCAGGCCAATTCAACATCTCATGAGCCTTATTTTCTAAATACTTTGTTATAGGAGAAATACAACTGAAAACAATGGAATTGACCACATCCAAACCAGATTAGAATTATTATCTGAACATTATGGAGTCAGTTTGATGTCAAAATTCAGTGATTTTACAATCCTAAAAGGACTGCACTCTTTGTCATTTGAAATGAGATCTCCACAATATTGGTCTTTAGTGTAGGAGTGCTAAACCAGCTACACCATTAATATTTTAAAAAAGGTTCATCAGTTTAATGGAACAATTATATAACATTGTGAAGAACAAGAACCAAATCAATATAAAAAGATATAATTTCCTATTTCCGTGATTATTAGGTGTCAGAAATTTTACATGAATAAAACATGTATAAAAAGACAAGAATAAAAAAAAGTGCTACAAAGAATGATCTGTTATACTCCCTCATGGATGGATGTGTACCGTATCTATGCTTAATTCAGTCATTATGAGCCTTGTTTTAATTTCTGAGCTGCTGTCCAAGGCTCTATATAGTCACATGCCACTCCCAGCCAGCAGACTGTGTCGACTCTGCGTCACCTCTGCTCTGTTCGCCTGCCAGGGAAAATAAATAAATAAGAGTAAACCAATAATGGGAGTCAGATGATTATGTGACAATGATGTTACGGGAAATGTTTTGGGCTCAACATGTGATGTGCAGAAGGTCAGCTGAGAGTTTCTATAGTGTTTTACATTGATTGGAAAACAGAAAAAGAAAGCCAAACATTATACGTATAGTTTACTTCAAAGTGTACAGTTACAGTTTGTAAGTGCTTTATTTTTTATTGCTGACTACCTTCACTGTTTCAGCCAGACGGTTCTTAATTATGAGTCTCAGACTGATGGCACCAAGATCAAAGAGGATGGGACAAATGTTTCTGTGTTTGGCAGTAATGTAAAACACAGAGAGACTAATAGACAGAGCTAAAAAGCGGAGTTTAAATTTTTCTTGCCAAACAGGAACTTAGTACGACAGGATCTATTTTCATGACTCTGGCCAGATTGAGTTAGTCCCTAATCCCATGGACCCTTTTGTTCCTCATTAACCTGTTTTCTGCCTTTGCTGTGTAATGTGGTGTGAGGTGAACATCTGAATGCATGCAGATACAGACACGCAGATGTGCCTATTCAGTCACAGCCCTGTACCACACATCAACATGCAGGTGTAGTCACAAAACTTGCACACACACAGCTGTCTGTATTTCACAAGAGGCATTAAACTCTGACAAACAACCCAATCTGTGATGCTTATGTAATTAACTTCACACAACACCAATCTACACACGAGAATGATACCTCCGTTTAACAAAGCTGGAAAATTACCAGTTTTTTTCCCCTCTGCTGACACAAAGAACCTTCTTGTTTAGATGGTATGCTGCTAATAAAACCATATACAATATATGGTTACCAAGCCAAAAAGCAATTTTCAGTATAATAAAATTAACTTTATAGGCTATTGTGTAATGTCTTTATTTTTAAAAAATGGCCTCATTGAACAATCTTTTCTCCTGATGTTTGTGCATCCTAAAGTCATGGATATTAAAATATGCACACAAGCAAACAAATACACTTTAATCAGGACCACTAGAGTCAAAAGTATTTGTTATTTTAATCTGTAGTAATTTATTATATTTGGGATAATGGCTCTCTATGGAGAGCATACCAAACTCCAGGTTTACATGTATGCATGCTGTTAGAGCAGCAACAAGACCCTGCTGACATTGAATAAGTCAGACACAGCATGAAAAGAGGAGCTGTAGTGGAGGTGGGTTGCAAAGTGACTTGCAAATGCATAGCAACTGCAGGCAGGTTAAAGCAACTTAAATAGCACACTTTATATGAGATTTGCCACTTGGATGAGTAGAAAGATAATAGCTTCGTCATCAGGTGATGTGGCCTGGCACTGAGATCAGCTTATCTGTCCAAACTGTGGCTGTGCTTGAGTTTGTGGCCTCAATATATAGAATATTCTTTTATGCACCATTTTATGCTTGCATTATAAAAAAGTAAAATGTATATTAACCAAATATCAGTTACAACATTCTGATCGCTCAAGCAGATAGTGTATGTAGCCTTCATGTGGTGTTTTCTACACTAATTAACTGATGAGTAATGAGTCCTGCTATTTCAGTGGTCATAACCAGAATGCATTCCAGCTGCAAGGATGTTTTTTCCTCAGCTTTCTTCAATGGAAATGCTTCAAAGGCATGTAAAAAAAACGTTTGTCCATCTGTTCTCTGCTTTGTGGACTGTTGTTCTGTGTAATATAAATGACAGGTGGGCACAGTAGAAGTACAACGAAAATCGTTCAGGGAATTTATGAAATTTAACTTGATGATGTGTAACAGCTCTCAGGGAAGTATTTGTGTTTTCTTTTCATTCCTTTCTTTAACAGTTTGACTTCAGAGTCAGAAATACAGTTGCACTGAGGTACAGATGTCTGCTGTCAGCATGCTTTTTCTACAGGAAACCAACTGTTGTTCATTATACCACCCTGCATCAAAAAATAAAATTTCTGCTTTTTTCCAGAAAATAGTTGATATTACCTAATTCAATGATGATGAATTCAAAAATACCAATAAAAAAATTCAATCATGTACAGTTTTGTCACAAAATGCGAATCCACTTCTTTTCACATATGGTTCATTTGTGCTCATTGTATTTCAGCTTCTCCAACACAGTTTACATATTACATATATTCATAGGTTTCTTTTAACTGGACAGAATGACCAGTTGGCATGGATGCAACTAATTGCCATTATGCAGTAGGACACATTTTAGGCTGCCTTTTGAGCTGTCAGTGAACAGCTTCTACTGATCTGCATCATACTCAGAACCCATTGCACCCAAAAGACCTTCAACATCAACACAACAGACAAAGTCATCATCCATTTCCAATAATGGAATAAGATCCTTCTCACGATGCCTATAAAAAGAAAATTTGGTTCCTGGAGCCAGGAGGTTTTTCTCACTGAGCCTAGACCCAAGCAACTCTTCCTTTGGCAGATCCAAATCTCATACTAAGTCATTTAACTCTGGCTGAGTGAATAACTGGGGGACAGATGAGCTACTAGAAGATGGATTTTCAAAGTCCTCATCACTAGAACGTTGTGCATCATCAGACTCTTCTCTCTCATCAGCTAAGCCAGTAAAAATGGGAGGTGGTATTTCACCTGAATGTGATACAGGTCTCATTGGGTTAGGCGAACTGATAGATGATTTCGTTTTGGAACTGTATCCAGAAATATTGACTAAACAGAAGTAGCAGTCATCAAAGTGATTCTGTGGCTCCCTCCATACCATTGGTCTTTACCATGCTCTTTCCCTTAGTCCATGCTCTGAGGTTTTTGGCACACGCCCAGCAAACTGAATGAAGTGCCCGTGGCTTGTCTTGGTCACCCAAATTCATACCAAAAAAAAAAAAGTATGCCTTTTTCACAAAATCTGTTGATTTTTTTGTTGTTTGGATGTAGTGAAGAATCCACAGATATAACAAAAAACATCTGGGTTGTAAATTAGTAAAGAACAAGTGTTAGATTTTATACAGCAAATATGATGCAGGGCGGTGGTATTGTATGGTTAACAAAACAAAATGGTTTTAATTTATCTGTAAATCATCAGCTCTTAATGACACAACTTCCTTGGTATTTGCATTCTGCATTTTACTGTGATGACGATGTTCAAGAAATCCAAATTTTAAAGGGAACAGTAAAGACAGCCGAACAATAAAACCAAACATTTACACAGAGCAATTTGAGGGCTGCACCACAAAAGACTTGCCTGCTGTCCCTATCTGCTCCTGCTTACTGGAACCTTTACAGTTTTAACATCACCAATTCACCCCTTTCCAAACAGGCTGCTCTGGAGAATAATAACCGGCTTGTTAAAAAGCAGGAGTCCAGTTTATTTGATATTTGTTTATATTGCATCTCACATATCTACACTGGGTCTACAAGGTTTGACCTGCAAGTCTGCAGGGATGTGTGTATGTTCGTCCTTATAAATGAAATTATGGGAGGGAGCTTTTTATTTGGGTCAGTGACCATGGGAACTCTGTAGGTCTGTTGTTTTTTTCAGCATGTATTCTGTTTGCAAAGCAAGCAAAAGGAAACCATAAAACAACAGGTAGTTTCAACCAAGGAGTCTGACTGGCCAAAGACATGTTCCAGTCATACTATTAATGCCTCATAAACAAAGCTAATGTTGCTTTATAAACAACAAAGTGGCCGTCATATCAAGTCTTGTGGTTACCAGGAAACTTATGTTGGTTTTGGTGTGGATTGTAAATCCTTATTTTGATCAGCCACCCTGTTGTGATTAGAGAGGGCACTGATGTATTGATGTGTAGGTATAAAAATAATAATTCTTAGTTTCATTTGCACTTTAAACAATTTTTCCCCAAGAATAATTGTCCTTTATTTTAAGTAAACACTGAAATAGTGTGACATTATTATTTTGTTGTTATAATGCTGCAATATCTTGCAGAGGGTGAGGTATACAGTGTCTGACTTAGACCCTGGAGTATACATTTTGTGTCCAGCAGCTATAGCTGACTTCTTTTTACAATGACCAAATCATTTGTTGTCTCAACTTGACAGAATGTGGCAGATCAGAAAATAAGCATATAAAAATCCCTTGTATTAATTATGAATGGAGACATAATTGATTTGAAACACTTGTAATGAAGATTAGAAAATGAAACACTGAAATGATTACATGGTGAAAAATCAAGAAGGAAAAAAAATTTTGTAACTCAGTAAAGGCCAAAAGTACAGAGAAGGGAGCAGACAAGAAGATAAATAAAGAGGACAGTGACTAGAATGCTCGAACATGAACAACAGATGACAGAACAATACATTTGTAGCCAGTTATATGTAGGAGGCTAATTATGGAAGATTAAATACCAGTGCGCTGCAAGGTGTCTGATTAACAACTACTGCTAAACAATAAAATTAATGATGGCAGAATTCTGTTTAGCTGATTCTCTTTCAGGGTCCTGTACATGGCAGCTAATTTTATCGCTGTTGTGGCTTACCATAAAACTTTCATGTCTGCAGTAAAAACAACTGACATGTTCAGAAGTGCCAGAATGTAGAGTTAAAATAAGAACAGTTGACATTTTGATCATTTTCGAAGGTAAAGACAAACAATTTGTTTTGGTGGTTCAGGTGTCAGTCCCAACTGGTGTGTGTTTCTTTCATGGTGACTGAGCGCCAATAAGCAAAATATTCCAACACCAGATTCTAACATTGGTACATTTTATTATCATTACCAAATGTTTTTAGCAAATTAGTCTTTTAACACATTGGATCTCATTTATTTTAAACTACATATGAGAATTTTAGTGGAATAATCTCAGATAACTATTCACAGACATCTTGAATATGAGGAAGGTTCCCAACTAAACACTACCTTCAAAATGTTTGAAAATCATTGAATCAATGCATAACAATTAGTTATATTTTTAATTAAATTCTTAATTTGTAAAGGAAGTTGAACTGTACAGATAGTGGTCAGATAAATGTATAAGAATAAAGAATACCCCCTTTGTATGTTTGTATGTGTGAGTATGGATATAAAATGGTACAAATTGTATAAAGTGTTTTGGTTCCCAGGGTATTTAAAAGTAGAATGGGAGGCAGAGCCTTCAGCTTTCAGGCCCCTCTCCTATGGAACCAGCTCCCAGTTTGGATTCGGGAGACAGACACCCTCTCTACTTTTAAGATTAGGCTTAAAACATTCCTTTTTGATAGAGCTTATAGTTAGGGCTGGATCAGGTAACCCTGAACCATCCCTTAGTTATGCTGCAATAGGCCTAGGCTGCTGGGGACTTCCCATGATGCACTGAGCACTTCCTCTTCCTCACTTCTTTTCACTCTCCATGTGTTTTATACACCATTTGCATTTAGTCATTAGCTACTATTAACTCTGTCTCTCTCCTATAGGTGTGCCTTTTTGTCCTGTCTCCCTCTGCTCTCTTCTGTTTCCCCTCATCCCCAACCGGTCGCGGCAGATGGCTGCCCCTCCCTGAGCCTGGTTCTGCCGGAGGTTTCTTCCTGTT
>VUQI01043951.1:2645-18965 GCA_015106735.1 Paratilapia polleni | reverse complement strand
TTTTAATTAATGTACTTTATTTAATGAAAGGTGAATTCTTTAATAGCATCTCCTGCACAGGCTACCTTGATATCTGGAGTGGTTACAACATGGCCACTAATGCCCTGAGCAGCTAGTCCCCACTTCAAATCTAGACAGGCTCTTCACTTCATCAATAAAGGCCCAAATAATAAAATTATGTCATAATTATATATATCATATATGTTAATTGCAAACATTTCAAAACTAAGGCTTGAAAATTTGTAATTTTTCCAAAATTACCTCATTAGTTTAACAACTACTGCATAGTGTTTAATTGTTTATCAGTCACCCAGCAGAGGACATTTTTTGAGTGCTTGGGAAATCAGTTTCTCACCGTGTGAAGAAACTTATAGGTTCTTTTAAATATTTACAAATATTTCTTTAAATTGTGTTAGGGTTTACCGCAAATTCAATTTCTGGCAGCAAAGCAACATTTCTTCTTTTGTTCTGACCTGATGAGGCTAAGGCTGTGCAATTAGAATGAAACTGAGGTATGGGGATTTTTTTTTTTGAATACTTAAAAGTGACACCTTATGCTCATTTCCAACTACACATTTTTATTCTTGGCCTCTACTAGAGCTGCTTTGCATAATTCACTGTTCAAAATAATTTATCTTATACTGGGCCTCGGTACAGCCCCTCAGTCTGAAACAATCTGTTTGTTTATTTATTTATTCTTGCTCTCTTCCCCTTCCCTTTAAGCCAGCTTTCTTCTGATTGGCTGCCCCTCGCAAACAGACACAGCAGGTGGCTACTGTACTTCGCCAGAACGGTTTGCCTAAGATGGCCATATTAAATATATCCACTCTCACTGACCTACAGAGTAGAAAACTGTGGGAAACAGAGCATTTAGAGCAGTCTGAAGCCTGAGCTTTTGGCTCACAGGGATTATCTGCACATACACTGACCTCATTATTTCAAAGTTTGGACATATTTAACGGGAGCATCCACCATTATTAAAGTATATTTATGACAGAAAAAAGGAAAAGCATAATACGTCCCCTTTAGGGCCAAAACACCTATAAGGAAAATAGTGTATAATGAATACCGTATACAGTTTAAATGCAGCATGGAGTATGGATTTGAGTTATATTTCCAATATTATTTACTTTACTAATTAAACTAGTTATTAGTTTATGCTAGTCAAGTTAAAATACATATTATATCTATATACAGCTCCGGAAAAAATGAAGAGACCACTCCAAAATGATCAGTTTCTCTGATTTTGCTATTTATAGGTATATGTTTGAGTAAAATGAACATTTTTGTTTTATTCTATAAACTACTGACAACATAACTCCCAAATTCCAAATACAAATATTTTCATTTAGAGCATTTATTTGCAGAAAATGAAAAACGGTCAAAATACCAAAAAAGGTCCAGTGTTTTCAGACCTCAAATAATGCAAAAAAACAAAAAAAAAACAAGTTCATATTCATTTTTAAACAACACATTATATAATGATTTCTGAACACTTTCTAAGTTAAAACATTAGTAATGTGTTGTTTAAAAATGATTAATGATTAATTTTTTCCAGAGCTGTATATCTATATCTATCTATCTATGTATATATATATTTACTAAACAAAAAAAGGCAAACATCAGTGGCTAGCGAGTCTGGTTTTCTTTGATTCTCAGGTTTTAGTTCCTATGGATGCCTTTGAAATAAGAAATATATACACCCAGAGAATGTTCCCTATGTTACCATCTTAGTGGGAGAGCAATACATCTTTGATCATCATATAATGCAGTGATCCTGCAGTTGGCTGTGAACACGACTCTTCCCTGCTGACCTCTCGTCTACATAGTTTGGATTCTGATCCTGTTTGGCTGCCGCTAAGATAAGCTAAGCTGGGGTGGAAAGCTATGTAAAACAAATGAGGGACAGACTGAAAGAGAAATGGAAAAGTGGGAGGGTGAGGAAAAAGTCACAGTCGGAGCTCGTGACGAAGAGGAGGCGCAGTGATGACAGCTGGAGATGAATGTGCTCTGAGGTCATGAACACAGACACGCACACATACGGAAAACACACATTCTCCCACGCTCACACCAAAAATTAGATGCCCACCTAAGCCACTGGCTGGTTTGACCTCAGGAGACTGGCGCGAGCAGGATATGAAGAGTCGATGGGATGTGCAGCCTTTGGAGGAATGGGTGGGGGAGGTTTCAGAGAGGACCTGAGTGGGGCCATGGAAACCAGGGGTTAATACTGCGATGGCCAACCCGATTAAACAGGGACTTGGTGTTGCGTGTTTGCTTAAAGACAACCATTACACTTGTAAAATGAAAAGAAAAAGTGCAGCAAGAGCTACTGCTTCCTACTGAAAGAAGCAAACAAAAATACTCGGGTCACATTTTGTCATTTTAACATTATATTCTGCCAGTCTGGTACCTCCATGGAGCCCGTCTTGCGGTTGCGAATCATGGGAGACCTTCGCTGGATGTTGATTGGCTCTGAGACATGTAGTGCCTGGTCTGGCTCATCCTGGGAAAGGTCCTCCAGACTGCCCTGATTAGGTTTTTTGTCTTCATTCTGATTGGTCAGGGGAGAAGAGAAGGAAGAGACTGACATTTCACATAATCTGGTCAACAAAACACACCTGTGCTGACATTTATTATTTACTGAACTAAACATGACCTCAAGCTCTAAAGCAACAATTAATGTTTGTCCACATATCTTCACACATAAGACTAGCAGAATAACAAAAATTCAACATTTTAATGTAAGGACCTTTCTTTCTAAATGTCCTTTTTCAGTGAAGTGAGTCCATCACTAGTATGAAAAATGTACATGAGAAGCCTACAAGAGAAACCTATTTAACATAAGGAGTTAAATATCTTTAACATATTGTTACAGATGAACGTGTCTATACACAGGCGGTCAGATGCCAGCACAGCATAATGCCTACATACCAGCGTGGTAGAATATTTATTACAGTGCTATATTTATGAACATGCCAAAAGCCTGATGTTGACAAACAATTATAATACAACTGCAAATTTTAATGCCGTTTTTTTTAAAAGCCTTGAATGGTCTTTAAACTCTATGTTTGAATTCTTTTTTTTTTTTCACAATTTTATAGGATTTACTTTAATAAAATAAGTGACCGTCTGTATATTTAGAAAGTAAAACTTTACACATTTTCAGACCAACCATCAGCACAAACACTGTATTGTCACACACCTCTGAGGAGGCTGGGCGGAACCCAAATCCAAGAGGGACGTTCTCTTCATCTTCACATCCTTTGACTCCTGGACTGAAGTGAAGCTCCACATGGAAACGCTCCTCTGAGGAGGGGTCCTGCTCACCACACACACACACACACACAAATATACAAGAGAGGATGCATAAAAGAGACTGCAGGGACCTGCAAAGGAAGCTGGATCAGTATGGATGACTCCTATACAACTAATCACTGTAAGTGACGAGGTGGTACTCATTTCATTTCACACTGCACTCAGCAGGCCGACCTTATTGTTGTCTTCATACAGCATGATGACTATCTGTGTCATGTAGTTGAGTTCAGTCACAGCACTCAGGTAGTCCATCGCCTGCTTCCACTGCTGGTCCTTCTCCTCCTGATACACAAAGACAAGAATGAAAACACAAGCAAGAACATGTAAAATAAAACAGAATGCATGAAATAGGATGTGCACAAATTCATGCAAGCACAAGGTAAACATCAGGTCTACAATCTCATTTAGTCAAGACAGTCCATAAGCTTTGTTATATCTTACAACTACAGAGACAATACTACAGCTGGTGAACATGGTTGAAAATGAATATCACAATAATAAAATTTTTGGTATTTGTTTATACTCTCACTGGCCACTGTATTAGGTACACTTGTTTAACTGCTCGTTAAAGCAAATATCTAATCAGCCAATTACATGGCAGCAACTTAATGAATTTAGGCATGTAAACATGGTGAAAACGATCTGCTGAAGTTCAAACCGAGCATCAGAATGGAGAAGAAAGGTGATTTAAGTGACTTTGAATGTGGCATGGTTGTTGGTGCCAGACTGGCTGGTCTGAGTATTTCAGAAACTGCTGATCTACTGGAATTTTCAACCATCTCTGGGGTTTACAGAGAATGGTCTGAAAAAGAGAAAATATCCAGTGAGCAGCAGTGAAAATGTCTTATTGATGCCAGAGGTCAGAGGAGAATGGCCAGACTGCTTCGAGATGATAGGAAGGCAAGAGTAACTCAAATAACTACTCGTGACAACCAAGGTATGCAGAACAGCACAACATGTCAAACTTTTAAGCAGATGGGCTACAGCAGCATAAGACCACACTGGGTGCTACGAACAGGAAACTGATGCTACAGTTTGCATTGGCTCACCAAAATTGGACAATAGAAGATTGGAAAAGCATTGTCTGCTGTGACATTTGGATGGTAGGGTCAACAACATGAAAGCATGGATCCATTCTGCCTTGTATCCAGGGCTCAAGCTGGTGGTGGTGGTGTAATGGTATGGGGATTATTTTCTTGGCACACTTTGAGCCCCTTAGTACCAACACTGCATTGTTTAAACACCACAGACTTTCTGAGTATTGTTGCTGACCATGTCCATCTCTTTATGACCACAGTGTACCCATCTTCTGATGGCTGCTTCCAGCAGGATAACACGCTATGTCACAAATCTCAAATTATCTCAAACTGGTTTCTTGAACATGACAGTGAGTTCACTGTACTCAAATGACCTCCACAGTCACCAGATCTCAATCAAACAGAGCACCTTTGGGATGTGTTGAAAGAGGAGATTCACATCACGGATGTGCAGCCGACAAATGTGCAGCAACTGTGTGATGCTATCATGTCAGTGGACCAAAATCTCAGAGGAATGTTTCCAGCACCTTGTTGAATCTATGCCATGAAGAATTACAGCAGTTCTGAAGGCAAAAGGGACTAGTAAGGTGTACCAAATAAAGTCTCTGTTGAGTGCTTATTATAATTATCATATATATTTGTCAGCAGGATTTCACAAACGTTTCTTGAGGGATTAGCATGAAAATTTTATCAGAGGAAGGAGTGATAAACTTTTTGAGTTGATCTGGAATCAGTAATTTTTACAAGGATTCTTTAACATTGCAAGATGTCATATCTTTAGAAATACATATCAAAATGAAGAAAAATTGGGAGACATCATCTTGATGTTTTCTAGGAAATATAATAAAACTAATCCGCACCCAGTTATCCTTCTACAACACACTCAATTCATGATTTTCAACACTGGCTGAAATATGCAGCCTCAGATTCCTCCTGTTAAAAGAAGTCCTCAGTGTATTTGATTGAAAAGTTCGTTTTTTAAATCACAGCCAAGTACAGTTCTGTTAGAACAAGTCGCACCAAATCAAATTAATCTTCAAAAAATGTCTCTATTTTGGAAATTATGTGTCTGCAATAAGTGCAACACTACAGAAGTTCTCTATTCTGGCCAGTCACCATCTGAATGTGCACATGCACACATATGGAATATAAAAAGGTCAAAGGTTACAAAACCAGTGCGTACATCTAGCAGGCCTCCGTAGCGGAAGATGCTGAGCAGGGAGTGAACGTGGCTCTCGCTTGTGAAGTAGAGGCGTGTGCGGACATGACGTCCAGGAGACATCACACCCCGAGAATACCTAAACACCAGGGCAGAGGAAGAGACACAAGAGCTTAATGCAACACCTGTAATCAGCCTCTGTAAACACATGCTGTATGTGTGTGGTTTATACACATGAATTGTGTGCTTCAGTGGTGTTCTGCATTCTCACAGAGGGTGCAACTTGTTGACAGCCTCGTCCTCATGGGTCCTCTGCAGGTCCAGCTGGATTTTCTTCATCAGGGGAACACAGTAAGCCTGAGCGATGTCTAATTTCTCTGCTTTGGTGAGGCCATACTCCTGATATCGATGATATGGAAGAGCCATTAAAACACCATTTTTTCCCACTTCTTAAAACATATACATGGTATTGGGGAGGAGGTGCTTTAATTCAGAAGACACATTCATTAATGGAGGGCTTAAAGCTGCAGTAAGCTTGAGCTTCAAATATGATTTGAACCATGCTTTCCCAGGTAAGAAGGTCCTCTGATTAAAGCATGACATTTCAAATGGCAGAGGTTTTGATATGTAGGATATATTTTCTAAACATACCTCAGAGTAGGTGCAGAAGACTAGTTCACACTACTTGAATAACAACATGCTGAAAGGTCATTATGGATTTTTTTCATCCAGTCATACCAAAAAATATGCTGACGTCTTCAGCTTTAACATAAAATTTAACGGCTTTTCTGTTTTCATTTCTAAAATTATGCAGTTAAGTTCTTGCAGTAAGTTGAGTATGTTATGCATTAGTACTGAAATACGTTACTACATAATTCAGTACTAATGGTAAATTTGTGTAAAGTTTAAACATATGACTATGAATATTCTAGGCAGCACTTGAACAAAAAGTGATTGACATTGTTCTGCTTTACCTGTGGTATGACTATGTCAGCAAGAGCACGGGACAGTCTAAAAAGTTCCAGTGTGTCCTCCAGGTCAAGTGAGGCATTGTGCTGTGAGTCATATTTGATGCAGTCGTAGATATCCGGGATCTTGCTGATGTCGTAGCGCCCGTTCTTCATGCGGAAGTCTCTCTCCAGTTTGGACCAACGCTGCAGCATCAGCTCCAAAGTCTCGCTGTGGTAAAGCTGTAAATCTGGGGGGAAAAAAAAACCCCAAAACAAAACACAGAATGACTAATTCTTTCATCTTCAAAATAACCTAAACATACATGTGATTGACTGTAAAAATACACTACATGGACAAGCTTTTCTGCATCTGTCTTATTCATACTTAACACCTCTAGACTAAACCAAATATTGCAGCTTTAAAATAGTAAAATGTTTTAAAACTGATTCTTTCTTCTGTACAAGTACTGCAGGTTCACAGTACCTGCAGACTTGGGGTCCTCCAGTCTCTTTCGGATCTGTGAGGTAAGGCTCTGGATGAGGGCATACACCTTGTCACAGGTTTTGACTGGATTCTCTATGACCTTCATGGAGTTCAACAGCGACGGGCTGCCTGTCGGAGCCAACTGGGACACAGCAGAAACAGAAGGAAATAGATAACATGTTCTACCAAACACCACGGCAGAGATTAAGGTCAGGAAGGACTGCCAATACATGCAGTTGCATAACAATATTTTCACAATTCTTTAGTTAATCTAAATCGTTTCTGGTATGAAGAATTAAGAAGCACGTTCAGCTGTTTAAACTGAGCTTGTGGAGACTTACTTGCATACAAGAAATTGCACAATTCATCTTATCAAATTAAGTAATTCAGTTCATGATTCCAGGTTTGACACACACCTTCTGATAGTCCTCCTCTGTAAAATCCTGGTCCTTCTGCATGATCTCGTGCAGCCTGGCCTTCACCTTCTGCTGGCAGTCAGTCAGAGAGTCGCTGTCACTGTCCAGCAGTCCATTCATGTTGGCACTCTTCACCATCTGAACCAGGATGGGGGTCAGCTCCCCTTCTAGAGCCAGCAGACCCTGCAGAGAAAACATAAAATTTGAACTGGTTATTAAATGAAATGTACCCATGTGAGGGCTAAGTCACGTCAAGCAACCTGAAGCAATCAAAGTGATTTTTCACTTTTGGAAAATGTTCCCCAAAGTCTTGGCAATCAGGGGACAAATTTTAAAAAAAAATTGTGTTTTTTCCAAAAATGTCTGCTTATTTTTCTCCAAAGTGGAGAGACAGATTTACTTATCATGGATGGTGATTTACTGCAAACTCGTTGTGTCAGAGCAATCAGAAGAACAGAAACTTCACAAGAACAGTCAATGAATGGTGGATGAAAGTAAAGTAAATGCTGCAAATTCATATACTGCACATCATATTTGCTACCATTTAATTTGTAATATGGTATGAGGTTGTAACCATTATTTGCTGTCCAGAGTCACCTAGATTAGTTAAGGTGGTCAGGTAAAGCACTTATCTAACTCAAACAGCTATGAACTATGATTAAACACTCTGAGCAATAAAACACATTATCTTTGTAATGTCCATGTTATTTTCCCATTCTGACTTAAAAGCACATGAACCCAGTGAATTTGGAGGAGCGACTGCCGAACTCAGGAAATCTGACCATTCGAGGAGCACATGAAAGACCATAGAGGCAAAAAGAGCAAAAGTATTTGAACCTTTCACTCAGCTTTGGAAAACAGGTGGGGGCTTAATAACTTCAAGAGTATTAATTTAACTTATTCTAAATCTCCTATCTTAAAAAAAAAGGTTTTTCATGCAGAACAGAAATGAATGAAATTCAAAATCAAATTGCATGATTTCAGACATCTTAAAAACATAACAATTGACCAAATGATTCATCTGGTTCACAGTACCAGTAAATCTCCACTGAAAGATGTAGTAGGAACAAGTGGGTCTCTTTCATGCAAAGGGATATGTAATAGGTATAAGGTTGTAATCAAGATCTATCAGAATATCTCGATTAACTGTTAAAGTAACAGTATTTTATTTACAGAGTTAAGTCTTCCAGTAAAGGGACAGAGTTACCTTGGCAAAAGCAGCAGCTGTCATCTGCACCCTTCCTTCGTCAGAGGCGTAGATCTTCAGGTCATGGCGGTAAGTGCTGTGCAGACGCAGGAGGCCACAGCCAGGAAACCCAGCATAGTCACCTGTAAGATTGAACACAGAGTGGAGCATCACAGTTAAGTGGCCTGATATGTACTGTACAGCACTTTTTTAAGAAACGGCTGAGTCGGTGAGGTAGTTGAAAGAATAGAGAAAAAAAAATTAGTGTTGATTGTACCCAAAAGTACCAAGGATTTCCATTAAATATAGGCACACTGGGGCGACACAGCACCTGTGCAGGTGCAACATCACTTTCAGTTCAAATGTACTGTCTTTGAAATGGTTTGTAAGATTTTGATAGGGCTCATCTCACTTAAATGTAAACTTAAATGGTGTATTTTAAGCTAAGAATAAAATGAAGTGAAAGTGAAGTGAATTGATGTTTAGTAGTCCCCAAAAATTTGTAAAGACAGCTCCCCTGCAGGTGAGATTAAATACCCTAGATTAGCTCTCTCTGGAAAGAGACAAAGTATTTTAAACATTCTCAATATACAAAGTTATTTTAGGGGTTGGATGCACTAACACTACAGATCAAATCACACTGATGCTTTCATGCATTTCTCTTCTACAGACAGGTAGCTTGACATTGCATTATCATGCCTTATTTGACAAAGATCAACAGATCAGGGACGTGATGAAAACGTATCTGTTTTAAACTCTAATCCAGGCCAAAATAGACAGGCTTTATCAAACAACATCTCAACAACTCATGAAAAAAAAAAAAAAAAAAAAAAAAAAAAAAAAAAAAAAAAAAAAAAAAAAAAAAAAACCCCAATCCACAGCAATCTGAGACAAACAGGACTAGCCGCCATGTGAAATTAACCAAAATCATGATGATATGAGGAGAGAGCAGACCACGTTAGTGGACGGAGCGACAAACGCGCAGAATGAGAGAGGAGTGGAAGAGCGGTGATATCCAGGAAACCCTTCTCTTACCAAAGTCAATAGGGGAATCGCAGCCAAGGGACCGGGGATTACCGGCTAGTAGTTTACATGGAGCAACAACAACAGAGAAGAGCAGAGTTAATAGACAAAACTTGTAGTGGAGAAAGAGGATTGAAAACAGTGGTTCGGGTGAGAAAAATCGCCTTCTTTTCATAAAAAAAGAAGCAACAAAGATCTACTTTTAGTTCTGCTTCTGGTTGTTTTCTGAACTGTTTGGGAGGAGTTTTGCATGCACTATAAAACAAACCTTCAAGTAGGAAAGCACGGAAAGGTAATGAATAAATGACACTGAGGTACTGCTAAATTTAAGACCCTGCAGGATATAAAGTGGAGAGAAACATTCATGTAACTGGCTTCTTACTCATTGTGTGTCAAGGTAAATATCCTGTGTGGAGTCTTTTTAAACACAAACCCCATGAAGACCAGCTCCACACTAAAATTTGAACAGAGACAAATTAAAGATGATTTTCTGCCTTTCGGACTTTGACATCTGAGTACACCCAGCTTGAGTGTACTCAGATGTACTTGAGGCCACACCCAACTGCAGGACAACTTGGTGTAGCCTCCAGGTGGCAGTGTGAGCAGTATTTTCAGCCTGAGTATTGTTACTCTATTTGTCTAAAAAAAAATCATTATCCAGTGTCATAAAGTTAAAGTGAGAAGTTCTGCTGGTGCTAACTCTTCTCAAATTTGAACTTACACTTCTTGGTTACTTTATTAGGTAAATATGTTTAATATAATTTAATTCAGTACAATGGCTCTGCCCCAAGTTTATGCCAGTTGGATTTTTTAATTACTTTCTGAGAATTGTTACATAAAGTATACATTTATTAAAAAGGGTATGTTTTATTGGAGTGGGGTAAATATTAGCCAAAAACATAAATAAATCAATAAATTTCAGTCCACTTCAACACTATAGTGATAAACGGAGGCTTTCTCACAGTGCCAGTAAGAAGTGGATATTATTATGTTTGTAAAAATAAAAAGACAGGATTGTATTGCCTTAGATTTTACAGGTGCAGCTAATGTCCTTCAATTCCCATTTTTGTCCTAATGCTGTCAGTCTTTATTACAGTCGCAGCTCTGCATGTTTGTTTGATCTCAATAACCTTCCGTATCAGATTGTTTAAGCCAGTGTTGACAATACATTCCTAAATCCAGATCATAAATCCTGCTTACTGTGGTGCTGACCACATGGTCTTTATCAGCAGAGAGAGTTCACTCAGTTATGGAAGTGCACTTTGTTCAAACGTTATTCTGGGCACTTTTAAAGCAACAGTTGTTAAAACAAAGAAGTAATTGTAAAGCTCAAATGTGGAAGTGCCTTAATGTCCTCCACTGGTGTTTGACTGTACTGCAGTGACAAAATTAATCACATTTTTTCCCCCCACATGCAACTTCATGTTATTTTTACTACTAATTAACTTCAACATAATTCAAAGAGATTTTTTTCAGTGACAATGGTTGTTCCATTTAAAAGAAATTACAGTGAAGAGATAGGATTTATTACGCAGTGTAACAGGATCACCAAAGCCTTCCATCCAGGCTCCACTGTGTTTTAGGTTTTCATATTCAAGCTTCACATTGGCCCCATCATGCTTTTCCTTATTTTCTGTCACCACTGTTACAAAGTGGACTGTTCATATTAAACAGTTTCAAATAATGAAGCTGACATATGTCTTTTTAAACCCTGTGAGCTGAAAGCTCAGGCTTCAGACTGCTCTAAATGCTCCATTTCTCAGTTTTTTTCTGCTGTTGGCTCCGTATGATGTCGATAAAATTCATCTCAGGCACAGCTTTGACTGCGAGCGTAGAAGCCCCACTCACCTGCTGTTTTAACCTTCTTCTTGCAAGGGGCAGCCAATCACAAGAAAGTTTGCTTAAAGGAAGGGGAAGGAGAGCTAAAACAGTTTGTTTCAGACACCATATGAACTAAGGGGCTGTGCCAAGGCCCAGTATGAGATAATTAAGGATTAAATTTTAACTGTCAATCATGCAAACTACTCTAGTAGAGTCCAAGAATAAAAATATGGAGCAAGAAATGAGTATTAACTTACTTTGACATTCCTTTAAATTCTCCCATCATTAAATTATGCATGAAGTTACAGATGCTGTATATGCATCTACAGACTCTTCAGTTTACTTAAGAGATTTGTTACACAGTCTGCTCCCAGCAGCCTTTCTAATTTACTCTCAGTTATAATCTGAGAGTCCCAAGCTATAAAATTTAATTGATGGTATGTGTTTTGTTTGACAGCTTGTTATTGAGAAACACTAAATTTTACTCAACGATTTAACAATCATTCTAAAACAGCACAACCACAAAAGACAATGAAAGGTATAAAAAGGACGCAGTGGCAGCTGGAAGCCCGAAAATCTGGCTCGTCAACTCTAAAATAGCAGTCCCATCCTGACCTTTCTGACACGGTGAAGGTATGGCTCCTACCCATTTGCAGTTGGCTCTGCAAATGGTGGCATTTTTAGAAACTACAAAGAAGGGCTGGAAACTGACACTAGAAGAAGGCACAAGATCCGTTTTAAAGGATATCTTATAGGCTAGAGTGTGTGTGTTAGGCTGGTACCTTGACCTCCAGGGTACATGCAGCGAAAAGCCCTGCCCAGCTCCTCAGCCTGAACCCGGCCTGCAGGCGTCAGCTCTCCACCCCACTTCAACACCAGCAGCAGAGATGGGCCATCCTTCTTAGAATCTAGGAACAAGAAGTACAAAGTTACCTTTGGAATATCACCAGTTTTTTTCCTTCATATAAATGATTAATTACCAAAATCTTTTCTGTAGCCTCATGATTAATTTGTGCTACCAAAGGCAAAACTGTATGTTTTTTTTAACCTGCAATATTTAAACATCCTTTAATCAGAGATAAAAGGTAAGGCTTAGAGTGATACATTTATCTCAGGATCATTCTGGGTTTGTTCCAATGCAAACCACATAACAGTAAAATTATGTGGTTTGAACCTCTAATTTTTTATACTTCTGTCTTCCTTCAATTCCTGCCTGTCCAACACTGTCCTATCTAACAACAGCCAAAAACATAATTTGTTTCACAGGCAGATTTATTCCTGGAAAGTTCTGTATTTTTTTTTAGCTACTCAGTACCAAGCAGCAACGTACAACATCCAGGGCTGAATAACAACGCCAAAGCAGAAGTGCCAAAAACTGCTGGCTCCAAAAGCAAGTCAGTCCCCCATGGCTCTCATGTTAAAAAGTCCAAACTTAAAGCATGTTTACAGCTTGGAACAAAGAAATGGTTTGGTGATTTTTTATTTTTTTTTTTTAAACAACTCATCTGGATACTGAGTTAGGGGCGTGGCCGATCACTTTCTGGTAGGCCTCACTTCCACTAATTCGAATCACTGAACTGGTCCTCTCCTCTCTTAGGGGAATTTTAAAGTATTTATATGACAAATAATGCTGCCTGCTGTGAGGTACAACCAAAACACTGAAGTTGAGGCTTCAAAATGCAGATCCAGAAACCAGAAGTCATATTCATCTTTTATACAGTCTTTACAGTCTATGCTTGCTACTTCATAAACACAGAGAAAACAACACAACAACAGAGTCTTTGTCTCTTTCGTGATTATCTGGCAGTATCTCAGTAGACTGCAGCACCTACAGGTGGTCCAAATGAAAATTGGAGTATTTTTGCAGAACTAATTTTTTAATTTATTTAAAAAAAATAACACTAACAGTATACTTACATTAACATCCAGTCACCATTTATTTACATATCACTTGTCTTTGTGACCCAGTACACACAACACACAAACAATTTGTGTCTTAGTTCATACCTTCTTCCTCACTGGAGGCTTTAGGTTTGCCATTACGCAGATAAGTGAGCTGGACTTTCCTGTTGATACCTGAGAAATGACCGTACCTGGCGGGGATGAACACACACACACACACACACAACATCAAGCAGACACAACAAAGTCGGATATGCACACACAGAGGTAGCCAAACAGATTTTATCCCATCTTCAAGAGTTTTGTTCAAATATTTAGCAGCAAACACACATCTGACTTTCATTCCACGTTTATGACAAGACAAGCTTAAAAGGAGATAAGAACATGGCAAGAATTTTCAAGTCTGACACACTGATTGTACACACAACTACTGTAAGTACTAATATTAGCAGCTGGTTTAATTCGGTCATTTTGGAGATAAATAAATAATTACTCCATGTATGGTTTTAGTGTGTAATTGTGTATGTGTGCGTGAGCATATGACAATGTGAACAGGAGTGAAAAGACCATTCAGAAAAATCAGACAGGTGGGGCTTATTGGATTAGGATGGTTTATTTCAGGCTCCAAAGAGGTCTATAAATAATGAGGGAGGAAACAAGGGAAAACAGCTGTAGATACCTATAGAAATGTGGCTCGGGGAAGTCAAAGTTTGGCATCATCTGCAGAGCTCTATGGGACATCAAAGGGGCCATCAGATCCCTTGTGCTGTGATCTCAGTAAACACTTTTCTGATGAGTTTAGAATCTCAATCACTTTGTAAATTATGGCCCCCTTTAGATTTAAAAAGGAGGGCAACGCAGGGATTACTTTAGGGCGGCCCCATGAGCGTATGCTATCGTATGATCAGACAGCGTCCCTCAGTTTCAGACATAAGGCCATATATTTGGTCAATACTGTAATATATGAGCTGCCTATACTCTGTCTTTCACTGAGACAGATTAATTTTATATTTAGCCATCAACCGGCAAAAACTGCAGTTCCTCTAGTGGCCACTACTGGAACTGCATGTCCCCGTGCTAAAATTTCCCATGTTAAAATGCCCAACTGTACAGCAGTAAAATCTTCACAGCCTGATACAAAATATAGTTTTGGCCTCTGAATAGTCACAATAGACTTCATAACTCTACACGGGGTCATTTTTTTTTTTTTATAACCATCTTGATACTGGAATAAGGGGTGTGTCTGCTTTAATTGTCAAGTGTGCTGACACATGTTGACTGGTGTCTGCCTAAGCCTCAACTAAACTAAATGGAGTCACTGAAATGTATCACTCTGCTGTGTTTGTACTGATGGTGCCTTCTGGAGTATTTGGAATTATCTGAAAAATAATATGCCCTGGTGGATGGTATTGTCTGTCCAAGAAGTTTGTGCTTTAGTTTTACTGAGTGAAATTCTAGCACGTTATTGCATTTTATCAGTCTGTTACTAAAAACTAATTAGCAGATGTGTGTCTCTGCATTGCACTCACACAGTTTATGAATGCAGCTTGCCAACTAAGAATGCTACTCTCTCATCCAAATGCGATAACCTCTGGCTTTGGAAAAATGAACACAGTGGCAGCCAAAATGTTAACACTGAGGTTTAAAAATGCAGACTCTAAAAGCAGCTGGTGATGTCACCATATTTGAAACAGTCGATGGTTTGAACAGTTCATTTCTTGCAAATTTCATCATCTCTGTCTTCTAAATTATTGGTAATGTGTTCCTGTGCAGAGTACAGTAAAGTAGATCTCAGGCAGGAGGAAGGAAGACATTAGGAGATTTAGAGTCTAGCTGATACGTGGTGAGGACAGCATGCACACAAAGTAGTACCGCACACGCTGATTTACACACACAGAAACACAGTGAAATAAACAAAGACATTTGACTGTGTATGTGTCAGGTGTTAATAGCTAGAAATGAATGGATTTTAATGGAAATTAAGTATACAGTTAGTGTACAAAACATTAGGAATATCTTCCAAATGTCTAATCTTACACATGCCATAACTAATACATCTTAGCCCTGTTTACACCCCTCTTTTACAATTTTAATGAGCGAAATCTGAAAAAAAGTCAGATTTTTACCTACATTGACCTCGTCTGTCTGAGTCAGAAAAAGATCTGAACTATTCCTAATATTTTGTACACACAGTCTAGGTTGGCTAAAGAAAAGGAGGGTAGTAAAACCTCATCCTTTAAAGTGAGAAGGGACAGGGTGCGTACTGATTGTCATTCAAGCTGGATTCCCTTTTGGAGAGAGAGAGGGAAGGATGGGTGGGTGGGAAAGAGGGATAGAAGAGGGAAGAAAAGATAAAGCAGTTAAAGATAAGCCAAGAGGGAGGGAGCATTTTCATGGTGAACGTGTCTGTTTGTGAGTACGAGAAAGTGAAGTGTGGAAAGATGAAGCTAGTTTTGCACCGTGAATTGCAGAAGCTGGAGAATCTGCTGATGACTGATGTTGACAGGAAACAGGAGGGTGATGAATGATGTGTGGTGTTTTTTTGTTTTTTTTTGTTTGTTTTAAAGAGTGTTTGTTTTTCAAGTGAAATGTCACCTACATTTCCAGCACAGTCTTAAGTTGCTCTAGTTTGGATTTCTTCTCCTCAATCTCACAGTCGGTGTGCTGGCCCAGTTCAACCAGGAGCAGGCGAGCGATATCCAGCACTTCCTGGAAACACAGAGGCTTTTGCCTTGACTTGAGTCTTACCATTAAAATTTCTGCAAATGTTCTAAAAACCTCATTAAACAACAAAGACTGGCAGTGAAGATGGCAGCTTCAACTGTTTCACAAAACCTGGATACAGTGACAGGATGAATGCAGTGTGTGAGAATGGACTTAGACAGCTAAGCGTAAATATTTTGACAACAAGAAAATGAAGGTTTGTGATCCACTATAATTATAAAGCTTAATATATTGGAAAGATTTTCTGTATCCTGTCTAAAAGCCCTTCATTTTTCTTGAAAAGGATTCAGTCATAATCTG
>VUQI01043948.1:6846-24350 GCA_015106735.1 Paratilapia polleni | reverse complement strand
CTTTTGTAAAATCACAATACCAGCCGTGTTAGTGCAGGCTAGTAATTATTTAATGCTAAAGCACATCTCAGGACCATTTTCAACATAAAGATTGCTGTACATATTCGTTTTAATATGAGACTTAAAAGAACTCTGTACTATCAATTGTTTTTAAATCATACACTAAGTGGCAGGACTGTTCCCAAATAATGTGTCAAGTCCCTTTCACCATTGCAGTATTCAGTTTTATTTCTTTTGACACAATACTTCCAAATGTTTTGCTTTTTATTAAATTGCAGTAAAACTTGTCAGTTTTGCTAAAACATCATTGCCGTAGTCTCTCATCCACCCTTTTCTGACACCTTTATAAGCACCATATAGTTTTTTCCCCAAAGTCAGAATAGACAGATGACAGATCAAAAACCTTTTGCTCACCAGTAGCACGCAAACCCCCATTCACAGTCCTAAGAACATACCAGTGGAGTGGTCTTCTCCAAAATTTTACTTGTATATTGTCCTAAGTGGCCATGACATTAAATTTCAAAAGGTCATGAAACTACTAGTCAGAATGTCCTGCATAGAACTAAATGGGTGTTTGGCATTTTTATTGCTGGTGTTGCACTTCGTGGATTTGAAACCTTAGGACTGTGAATGGGGGTTTGCGTGCTACTGGTGAGCAAAAGGTTTTTGATTACAACTTAGAATCTCTGTTAATAATGAAATTCAAAAAGAAGTATGCTTTATGCTTGCTGTATCATTTCAAATTATTCTTTCATTTTCTGAAATTTGAAGAAAGAGGATGTGTGTCACTTACTGGAGTACTACATACAAACAACTGTAAATGTATAAAAAAAAAAACATCCAACCATTAATGATCTTATGGTGACTTGCAGTGGCAAATAAATGTGTAATTGTCATATTGTAAGATAGACATCACAAGAATCCATTTACCAAAAGTTTGGTGTTGGTTAGTAACTTGCAACATAAACCAGGGACAGTAGAGACAAGATGATAAAAATCAAACATTGGTGTTTCTGACACCAGCCAGTCATCTGTTTCTGGAGAACAGATGACTCTAACTTCAGCTTGAGAGAAAATGACAGAGTTATTGATAAATGAAGAATCAAATGGATATTCCCTGTTAAATTATTGATATAATATACAAAATATATTAAAAATAAATCATCTTACTGTACAGTGCCTTACCTGCCGGGTGAATGGATAAAGAGCTGGTGTAGTGTGCAGGTGAAGAAAGAAGAAAAGTTATTTTGTCATGTTTAACTTTGGTAGTTGGTTGTCTGTTGTGTCTTACTTTGATTTTTGCCTCCACCTTGTGATTGTCTTGATTGTCTACACCTGTGTCTCATTCTCACAGCTGTATCCACTTCCCTAATTAGCCCTCAATGTGCACGTGTGTGTGTGCGCAAAGCACAATATCTCACATATCTTTTATTATAAGTTCACCTTGGCATAGTAAAGGAGTTACAGAATGAACCCAACCACTGTGAGGCATATGACAGAGAGTCCATTTTTCAAAACTTATAGATGCATTGTTTGCATCTATAATTAGCAGAAGAGCTTTCACTGTATATCCAACATTATATAGTTATATTTACAATGATGCACTGAGGAGGACAATGCTGGTTTTCCCCAAAAAAGGGGATACAGACCATTTTGTTCCACCTGTATATTCCCACTCAGGGGCTGAAGTACTGACATAACACAATTAGAAGAGGGGGGCAATTAACTTTCAGGAGGGACCAGTGCAACCCCTGGCTCTCCCTATGGCCCCTGGTACAGTCTCGTACTACACTCATCTGTTACTTAAATGCTATAACTACAGTATCATGAAAGAATATTTGCCCCCTTAATGATTTCTTAGTTTTTTGCATACGTGTCACACTTACATTTTTCAGTTCATTAAACAAATTTTTATATTAGACAAAGATAACCTGAGTAAATACAAAATGTAGTTTTTAAATGATGATTTCATTTATTAAGGGGAAGAAAGCTATTCAAACCTACTTGGCCCTCTGTGAAAAGTAATTGCCCCCTAAACCTAATAACTGGCAGCAAGAACTGCAATCAAGTGTTTGCTGCAATGGCAATGAATCTTTCAGATCGCTGTGGAGGAATTTTGGCCCACACTTCTTTGCAGAATTGTTTTAATTCAGCCACAATGGAGGGTTTTCAAGCATGAACCCCCTTTTTAAGGTCATGCCAATACATCTCAGTCAGATTTAAGTCAGGACTTTGACTAGGTCACTCCAAAATCTTCATTTTCTTTTCTTTTTCTTTCTTTTTTTTTTTTTTTAAGTCATTCAGAGGTGGACTTACTTTTTCACATAGGGCCAGGTAGGTTTGGATAACCTTTATTCCTCATGAAATCATCATTTGAAAACTGCATTATGTATTTACTTGGGTTATCTTTGTCTAATATTAAAATTTGTTTTATGATGTGAAACATGTAATTGTGACAAATATGCAAAAAAATAAGAAATCAGCAAACATTTTTTCATAGCACTGTAGAAGTGCCCTGCCAAAGTTTGGCTTGTGCTGGTTAACAGTGCTAATCATTGAGCCACCATGCTGCCAACAAATGAAACTGTATGTTTGTATGCTGTAACGTTTCTTTTTCTTTGACATTAGTTACAGGTTTTGATTGGTTACAACTCTCAGTGTCCAACTGTTTTATGTAGACTATGTGGAGGTAAAGTATGAGGTAGCACATACAAAACAAACACTAATCCAACTTATATGCTATAGAAGAAAAATTTAAAAATTATAAATGCACAGGATTTCACTATTCATTAAATTAAATGCCTTGAAATTTTACACATGTAGTTGATCTCAGCACTGCACTGATAATGTACAAAGCACACAAATGATCTACCTCCAAACTGTTTTCAGAGGTTGTTTGAAATTAGAGAGATAAAGTACAAGGGAAAGGGCATTTTTAAAGAAGTGTGAGTCAGGGCAAATATTAACAAAAGATGTATTTCTGTAAAAGGGGTAAACTTGATTAGTTGTGATGCATAATTCTCTTTATAAATCAAAAAGATTTAAAAAAAATAAGGTTATTATTATTATTAGTAGTAGTAGTAGTAGTAGTGTTTCTGCAAACCAACAACATTTTTAAAAGTGGAACTCAAAAGTCTGTCAAGATTTGGATTGTTTTCTGTGTTTTGAGTGTTTTTCATTTAAACAATTCTTGTGTCATGGTCCTGGGTTTTGCGTTTCTTGTGGAGTTTACGATTCTTGTTTATTATTAGGTGTTTTTCTGTTTGGTTTCATTGTGCTCTTAGTTTTTGATTATTGTTAGATAGTGGTTTTGCTTTTATTTACATTCTAGTCTCTTGAACCTTTAGTTCTTGTTACAGTATATTAAGGTTCTAGTTCCTGTTTAGTGTTTAAGGAGTTTATTATTTGTGTTTAGTTTCCCCAGTTTTCCTTTTGTATAATGTTCAGTGTGAGTTTCTTCTTTTGGGTTATTTACTGTTTTACTTTGGTAGTTGGTTGTCTTGCTTTGATTTTTGCCTCCCCCTTTTGTCATGGGTTGTGGAATGCGGACCCAAATGCAGACTCGGAGAACAGACGATTAACGAAAGGCGAGCCGTTTATTAAGGCCGATGCAAGATGTTCCAAAAGGCAAAACATGAAGTCCAAAAGACAATATAATAAACTATGGAAACATAAGGCTAGGAAACCATACAGGGGCTAGGAGAATTGCTGGGGAGCTGGGAAACACTGGGGAAATGAGAATAAAGAGGCTAGAAAAAAACAGAAGCTAGGGAAACAGAGGGGCAACAAGAACAGACACTCTGACAAGGACTGAGGGGAAGACAGCACTATAAATACACACACACAGAAGGGCAATCAGGAAAGTGGAGGTAGGTGGGGAAAGACAGGACACAGCTGGAACGAATCACAGACAATGAGACAAGGGAAGTAAAACTAAATACGAGGCAAGAGTGACAACTGACTATCAAAGTAAAACAGAAAGTGAGATAACTAAACTGTGAAACAGATACATGAAAGAGCTGACTACAGGGGAATTGACACAAGAGGGTGGAACACAGAGGGAGAACTAAAAAATACAACCAGGAACCTGAGCATAAATGTGGAAATATACAAGGAAAATATAAACAAAGCTAAAACCAGGAACTAAGGACTCAGGAATAAATACACTTAAGGAAAAACATGAAACAAATATAAAGACTAAATAAATCCGGAACCAAAATTGCAGATCTAAATAAACAGAGCTTTAAGTCCAGAAAACTCAAAACACCAGGTCAAACAATCCGGGACCATGACACCTTGTGATTGTCTTGATTGTCTACACCTGTGCTCCATTCTTACAGCTGTATCCATTTCTCATCAGTGTGTGTGTGTGTGTGTGTGTGTGTGTGTGTGTGTGTGTGTGTATTAATAGCCCTGTTTTTTCATTTGTCCTTCATTGCATTTGTCCTGGATTTTACTCCCTGGCTCCTTATATTCTCCTGCTCTTTGGATAGTTTTTATTTATTGTGTTTCTGGACTTTGTTACCATTTGAACATCAGGCGTTAATAACTTTTTTGGTCAAATTTGAAAAAATGAGAAAAAGAAACATTTTCATTTTCTTATTTTCAAGCATGTATACTTTTGAAGTGCACTGTTACCTTTTATTAATTGAACTCACATCACCAATGATTTTTGTTCCTCCTCCATTTTTGGGGAAATGCATTCTTTACAATCACCACCAGTTGTCAGTATTTGACTATAGTAAATGTTAAATGTGCTGATTTTGAGAAGATGTTGTCTTATGTATGCTCTTTTTAGTACAGCAATTCATGTGTGCATACAGTGATAAATGTGATGACAGCCGCGCTCTACTCGAACATGTATGTGCACGTACAGTAAAACTTGTATACACCAGAGTGATGCCCTTTATTAATCTGTGTATCACTGATGATTTACATATTTTGGAAGAAGGCAAATAGTAAAAGCAAAGCTATTCATCATCATCATCATAATCATCATTGACTGTCCATCATGTAGACAGTGACCTAAGTGTAAATTTGGCAAACATTTCTGGGCACCCATAAGTCTAGGGAGGTTGATGTTACTGCCTTTCCTCGTAGTTGTCTGGGGTTATCACATCTGCTGTTGACCTACCTGCTCTAAAGCTTCTTCGGCTTTCTGGAAGCTGTTCTTAAGCGATTGTCTTTAGCCTGTTGCATGACTGTCACTAGAACTTTTCTGGCTATAGACAAAAATGATATCCCTGGGTGGTTTTCACATTCATACCTATTTCCTTTTCTTTTGTAAATTGTGACAATAAGGACATCTTTGAAATCTTGAGGGATTAATTGCTGTTAGGTATAAAGGAGTAGGAGGCATAGTTTAAGTGTCTAGCCACCTTGTTTCAGAACTTCTGCTGGGATACCATCCTAACCTGATGCTTTGCCTTTCCTAGTTCCCTTTCTCTAGCTCTTCCATTGAAATCTGTATACACAACTCTTCTCTAGCTGAACTAATAGACAATTATGAAGTTGCATTTTGCAAACCTTGCTGGTTTGAGAGGTTCTGAAAGTGTTCTGAAAGACATAGATGGAAACATAAACTATTACAGCTCAATTGTAAGTTTGTCTCTTACAATTTTGTGAAGCTCCTTATGTACCCCAGTTTTTTTTTTCTGGGTTCTCTATTCTTGCAGCTTCTTGCCTAAATAAGTTCTGACATTCTTCAATAAACGCATCCCGATGTTAATCATTTCCTGCAGTGGTGGAGAATCATGTGATAATGTCTTCACTAGTTCCATCTGAGGAATAAGTCGCTTCAGTTGTACATCAAATTCTTTTGAAGCAGTTACCATTTTGTACTTGTGTTCTGCCTGATGGAGAAAAATAAAACTTTTAGCACAAATTAAATTCATATGTTACATTGTGTTGAGTACACTGCTGTTTTCTACAACTGCATGAGTCGCAGTTCTGTCAGTGTGCTGTGTATCACATCACTAAAGATATGCTGATGTCAAATGGTGATTTTTAGTTCATAATTTTATGAATTAATGTTGTATATTTCTACACATATTACAGACTTTCTGTGAGTAACCTGGAGGCTGACTGACCCACCTTCAGTCTCTCTTCTTGTTTTACAGCTTTGCGAAGGGTTTTCTTGAATATTTCCTGAAATTTACCAGAAAGCAGAGCACAGTGAGTATGACAGCTGCTCAAGAACACAACGAAAACAACTGCAAATGCGGAAAGTTCCAGTAGGGAGTGAGGTTGTGATGACTTGCAGTGGCTGTAACTGTATGTTACAAATACATTTGTAATTGTTTTATATCAAAATAAGAGGTTAGGAAAGTATTAATTTACCAGTTGGTCCTTGTTAGTCAGTGAACTTGAGAGCTCAAATAGTTTTGTGATTGTTGCATTTCTATATTTGTCTTCTGCCTAATGGAAAAAAAAACAACTGTTTTTAGCAGAATTTAATTTCCATTGTTACCCTGCGTTGTATACACTGCAGTTACAATACTTGCATGGCTTGCAGTGTATCACTAAGATAGTCTGATATAAAATGCAATTATTAATTAATATTTAAAAAAAATAACTTTTGTTTTCTTCCTACACAAGACAGACTTTCAAAGCAACTTGGAGACTGACTGACCCACCTTCCGTCTTTCTGCCTCTTCTATTGCTGTCTTCACTGTTTCCTGAAATTTGAGAAAATAACAGCAACTCAAGCATCAAGTATAACCCATTGCAAATAAAGAAAAATTCCAGAGGTTAATGAGCTCATCATGACTTGCAGTGTACATGTACAAATAAGTGTGTAATTGCAATTATATCATAAAAGGAAATTAAGCAAAAATTAATTCACCAGTTGGTCCTGGGTGTTCAGTGAACTTGCAACATAAACAAGACACAGCAGAGAGAAAATGAGAAAGAAGCCTTTGGTGGCTCTCACACTAGCTGGTCCTCTGGTTCTGGATAAGGCCGGTCCTGCCATCACTCTGAAAATTAAAACAATCAGCTTGAGAAAAAAATTATACAGAATTATGGGGCAATAAGGAATTGAATGTATTATTTATTTACAGATGTTAGTGTTGATGTAATGTTTTTTTATTGAGTAAAAGGAAAATTTCATATATGCAAAAAATAGACAGAGAGTTTCCAAATGCAGGACAAAGAGGCAGGCAAGATTTAAAAAAAGGCAAACACACACACACACACACACACAAATCTGAACTTCCACGGACTACAACTAGTGTCCATTAGCATTTTACTCATATTTGTATACCCACTTCATTCAATCAGTCAATCTATCAATGCAGGTGAAATAAAAAAAAAATTAAAGTAAAAAGCAATAAAAATAAACAAATTAATGATGGTCTTCCATGTTGATGCAATGTAATTATAAATGTATTCATTATTAACCATCCTACTGTACAGTGTTGCTGATCTTACCTGCTGGGTGAATGGAGGAAGAGCTGCTATACAGGTGAAGAATAAAAACATAATGAGATGACACACTGTAAATGTATTATATACTCCTGGTGTCACCTCACTCATGTTACAGCATAAATGTGAGCTGCCCTTTCACTTTTTTTTTTTCAAAGAAGTAGTGTTTGTCTGATCCACTTTACGGGAATAAATGGTTATCAGTTATTGTTATGACATAACACACTATAAAAAAACTCCCACAACTTTCCACTTCTACCTGTTCCTGTCCTCTTCTTGTGAAAAAATAAATAGGTCACATTTTAAAGGTTTGTAGGGTAACACTTTATAATAGCCATCATAAATGAACTGTGAACCACAATAAATTGTGAATTAATAGTTATTTTATAGTAAATAGTAATGTTTATAAATCTTTAGTAAAGTTATAAAAAATTATCTTTTATGAATGGTTTGGAAATCTGAAATAAACTGATGTTTCCACAGCCAGGTTGCCTTTGTGGGTTTTATTACCTTTGCAAAGGGGTCAAACAACAGTACAGAACATGACAGTAGTCTGCATGTATTTGACAAAGAGAGACCCTGAACCTAGAATATTTATAAAGAGAAGCTCTCTATCCACTGTAGTCACAGAATGCGGTTAGAACAATGTGTGCAAAAGATAACTTTGCAAAAGTTAAAGTTGGTATATACTGTATGAAAGATTATATGGAGACAGAATATCACAGACTAATGGAGCTTTCCATTCAGTTTGACACAGAGAAGGAGCAGAGTCTTAAAACTTTCCATTACAATGAATTATAAATGGTAATATGTAACATATCAAAGCTGATAAGCAGCTATAATCTGATGAAACTGGCACAGACTAAATTTGTTAATAATTAGCAAACATTATTGTAGTTTTGTATAAAGGTGTCATTACTGATCAGTGAGTCTGTTCTCTAGTCAAAGCTGCTGGTGTCTGAATTCAGTCAGATATTGTGAATGGGTGTATTTTAGTATAAATACACAGGGGAGTACTCATCTATAAAAGTTTCATTTTTGACAGCTGGTCATTTTCCACACTGTTACATTCAGAGCAAGGGTTTGCAGGCACATAACAGACCTGGCTATAGCTTCTGTAGTGTCTATCAAATGATGCTCTTTAACAGCTGTAAATTGTCTCTGATTGAAATGTAGGTGTTTGTATGAAGAAATATATTGCTTGTTGGACAGCACATTACAACAAATCCAAACTCTTGTATAACTCCAGACACACTCCAGAGCAATTGTGCAGTCATATCTTAGCAACAGTGTCTATGAAAGGTGAATCTGACAACTTTTGGATTGTGTCAGTGATATTACCATCTGTTTGGTATCATGTTTCTGAAAGCAGTTAGGAGTAACTGTGAGATGTCTGCTCTAAAGTTTGTTTTCCTTTGATATCACTTTTAGATCTTGTTTGGTTACAGCTCTCAGTGTCCAGAGTTTCCATGTGTGCATACTATTTATTGACTTTAAAACATGGCATGTGTAACTTTGTGTCTGAATTTATTCTCTGCCATCAACACCAGGAATGAGTATTAAAGTATATAACATTTTAGACTGTTTATTATCAGAATACATTCACTTGTGCATTATTTTCTGTAATCCACCTACTTTAACATTCACATCTGCTCTGAGTGTCACTGATGATTTACATAATCTGAAAAAAAAACAAGTAATATATACAATGCTTTTACAAAACATGTCTACTTTACATCCATTCAAAAGTATGAAAGACGAATATACACACACAAAAGTACACAGCACACAGCTAGTTTAGTATAGTTTATTTAAACTAGAAAAATCATTTACACCGTTGTTGAGTATTCAAAATGATGTAGACGTGTGCAAACAATTGAAGTTACATAGTAGCCAATAGAAGATGCAAAGGAAAAGGGAACACGATAAGATAACAATATACTAATACAAGTAATTAAGAGGCTATAAGATTTGGATACGCAACGAAAATCAATTAAATGCAAAATGGCAGCTTCCCAATGAGAACCGTATAGATAACATATGCCTGTTGTTTCTCTTAGAGACAACTACCAAACCTTTTCATGTAAGATCTAATGATGAGTCCTATAGACCTGGCCTGTAATAAACCTGAGGGCAGAATGATGAATGAAACTGTATTCAGGGGCTTAAGAGCAGAGGTAGATCCGTGCTCATAACTTACATCCCTACAATCCAGAACAAAGACGAAATTGCTTCAGTTATCTGCAAAACATAGGAAAATAGACAGAAGATAGTCTGCATGACATCTGAATTTAAGTTTGTCTTCTATCCAAATGCCAAGGTATTTATATTCAGTAACTCTCTCAACACAGGATAACAGAACAGTGGAAATGTGACATTTAGTGCTGCCAGTATCTCTGGGTTTAGAGAATAACATAAATGTTTTATCTGCATTTTATACTAGTTGTAGATCATTAAGCACAACTTGGAGAATATTAAAGTAATGTTGCCAGGTTTCAAGTCAAGTTGAGTAGAATCAGCAGTAACGTACAACACTAAATCACCAACATATAAATATACGGAGCAATTAGTTTAAAATAAGACAATGTTATTAATGTAATTATAATTGTAAAAATGAGTGGATGTAGAATCAATCTGTATTAGCCTCATCAGCTCTGGCACCATTTTTACAGAGAATGCACCCATCATATTTTGGGGCTGCACACATACTTATTTAATGACGCATCAGGCACACACAGTTTTCAAATATGTTTTTGTGTTTGTATTTATTTAAGTTTTATTTGTTTTTGTTTTTAATGCATACATTTTATACTGATGTAATGTGTATATATAAATATATGTTGAATTATTATACAGAAAACAAATCAGAGATCAGAAATAAGAAAACCAAAATAAAGTTCAAGTAAGTTCATAATAAATGTTCTGTCCACTTCTTTAATCAAAACAGTAATAACAATAAAAACATACTCCAATTTCTAGACCATATCTAAATACGATGTTCTAAAAATGTATTTATTTTAAAGAAGTTCCACACAAACCGTTACAGTTCATCTTGTTGCTCTTCTAGGAATTTTATGATGTTCCTCAGTTCTTCCAGTTTCTTTTCATTGTCCTTTATTTTTGCAGCAAAGCTATCTTCCTTCCTGTCTAACCAAATCTTGGTTTTCTCAATGAAACGACTCAAACTATTTGCCAATTCCACCACTGGTGGAAAATCCTCTGAAAGTGATGTCTTCATTAGTTCCAGAATAGGATAAAACTGCTTCATTTTTTCATCAAATTCTCTTGAGGCCGTTGCTTTTCTGTGCTCGTGTTCTGCCTAATGAAGAAAATGTTTCAGCACAAATCAAATTTACTGTTACACTGTGTTGTGTACACTGCAGTTCTTACACTTGTATGAGTTGCAGTTCTCTCAGTGAGCGGTGTGTCACATCACATCACTAAAGACACTCTGATATGAAATGCAGTTTTTGTGTACCGCATGGCCAAATTTCACTGACATCTTGTGATCAACATGAGACTGACTGACCCACCTTCTCTTTGGCTGCTGCTTTTTCTGCTTTTCGAAGTTGTTCTTTGATTTTCTGAAATTTGAAGAAATAGGTTGTAAGTGTGTTTAGCACTACATACAAACAACTCTAAATAAAAATCAAAAATCCAACCATTAATGAAATTATGGTGACTTGCAGTGACAAATAAATGTGTAATTGGATTTGTAAAAGTAGCAAGAAGCCATTTACCGAAAGGTTGTTGTTGGTCAGTGAACTGGCAACATGAATCAGAAACAGCAGAGACAAGATGATAAAAAACAGTCCTTTGGTGTTTCTGACACCAGCCAGTCCTCTGTTTCTGGATGAAGCTGCTGCTGCCATCACTGTTGAAATAAAAACATTCTATGAGCTTGAGAGAAAATGGCAGGGAATTATTGATAAATGAAGACTCAAATGGACATTTCCTGTTGTTAAAGTATTGATATAACATTCAAAATGTGTTAAGTATAAACCATCTTACTGTACAATGTTACTGATCTTTCTTGGTGGGTGAATGGATGAAGAGCTGCTGTACTGTACAGGTGACGAATGAAAACAGAATGAGATGACACGCTGCAAATGCTTTATATACTCCTGGTGTCACTTCACTCCTGTTACTTCTCGTGTGTGAGCTGCCCTTTTGCTTTCATTTTCACGAAAGTACTGTTTGTCTGGTCCACTTTATGGGAATAAAGGGTTATCACTTATTGTAATGACACAATAAAAAAAAAGGGACGGTCCATAAGATCAATGACAGAAGCGAGTGGCAGAAAAGCTGCAGGAATATGGTTAAGGGCTGCAACTCAGTCTCATGGCAGAAAAAAATGTGACATTTCATTCACTTCATTGTTTTCTGTTTGACTTTATGGGTCTCTCACATTGTTGTGGAGAAATTGTGGCCCACTCTTCTTTACAGCATTGCTTCAGTTCATTTAGGTTTGTGGGCATTTGTTTATGCACAGCTCTTTTAAGGTCCCACCACAGCATTTCAATCAGGTTGAGGTCTGGACTTTGACTGGGCCACTGCAACAGCTTGATTCTTTTCTTTTTCAGTCATTTTGTTGTAGATTTGCTGCTGTGTTTGGGATCATTGTCCTGTTGCATGACTCAATTTCAGGCAAGCTTTAGCTGCCGGACAGATGGCCTCACATTTTATTCTAGAATACTTTGGTATACAGAGGAGTTCATGGTCGACTCAATGACTGAAAGGTGCCCAGGGGCTTGACAGTTTGTATCAGGTGTTTGTGCTGATATGCTGTGTCTGGTTTTTGCCAAATGTGGTGCTGTGCATTATGGCCAAACATCTCCACTTTGGTCTCGTCTGTCCAAAGGACATTGTTCCAGATGTCTTGTGGTTTGTTCAGATGCAACTTTGCAAACCTAAGGCAGGCTGCTATGTTCTTTTTACAGAGAAGAGGCTTTCTCCTGGCAACCTTCCAAACAAGCTACTCTTGTTCAGTCTTTTTCTAATTGTGCTGTCATGAACTTTAACATTTAACATGCTAACTGAGGACTTTAGAGTCTGAGATGTGGCTTCGGGTTTTTTGCAATTTCTCTGAGCATTGTCATGACTTTGGGGTGAGTTTGCTGGGATTCCACCCCTGGGAAGATTGTGACATTGTGTGAAAACACATACCCAAATGCTCCAGACAAGCAAACCTGCCCAAACCTCTGCTTTTATAGAGGTGGGCGCACTTGCTGATGATCAATTAATCAAGTGCATTTGATTAGCAGCACCTGGCTGCTACTTACCCTCTTAATTCCTATGGAAGCAGTGAGGGTGCACTTAGTTTGTCACAAGATTGCGTAGAGTCCTGTGAAAACGTCCTTTTTCACATGACTGTATGTACTTTGAATCACAAAGAAAGCAGGCTTCAGACAACCAATTCATATTTATGCTGCACAGTCATTAATAAACTGTGATTTAACTGATTGAGTGTCAAAAAAACAAAGGAGATCATTGTTGACTTCAGAAGGAGCCAGCACTCCTCATCAACATCACAGTGGAGGTGGTCAGCAGCACCAAGTTCCTGGGGGTACAGATAACGGACACTCTGTCCTGGTCACTTCACACCAGAACTCTTGTAAAGAGTTTTTGCACCTGATGAAGAAAGCTCATCTCCCCCCTCCCATCCTCACCGCTTTCTGTAGAGGCACTATACCTTACTGATCACATGCATTCCTGTGTCGACGGGAGTCTGCAGTGCCTCAGACTGGAGGTCCTTGTAGAGAGTGGTGAGGACAGTGGAGAAGATCACTGGGACTCCACTTCCCCACGACCAGAGCACTGCGCAAGAGTGCTGCCTGACCAGAGCAAACAAAATCATACGTCACCCCTCCCACCCCCGCCATGCACTGTTCTCCCTCCTCGCCTCTGGGAAGAGGTTCTGCAACATCCACAGCAGAACATCCAGATTCAGACAGATGTACATATATTTTACCGATATTTATATATATTTCACATACTTTATATATATATTTATTCCCTGTTTTATTTCTTTAATATACAGAACATTTGTTGCACTATTTTGAGCCATGCAATTTCTGTTCTGATGTGCACTGTTTGCACTTTCTATCTATCTATCTATATAATAGTTATACTTTAGTAAATAGTTATTTTGCTATTAACAAACAATGAAGCAATAATTAGTTATGTTCACTAATCATTAGTACAGATGATAAGTTTATGTTCTAGAAAGTCATTTATAAATTATATATAGTAATATGTAGTTTATGCATGCTAATAAGAAGCTATGACAATAATATTCTGATCATATAAAATTTCATGTATTATTATGCAATGGTTAATGATTACCAAATGTTATCGCTGTTTTGTAATAAAGGTTTTATGCCTTTTCTCTTTCCCCGGGTGTCACTGGTGATTTACAAGGCAAATACAAAAGGCAAGGCTATTATACTATGTGTTGTTTCTTATGTTCTGTAATGTGATGAGGTATAGCACTGTACTAAACTCATCGTTTACCAGCTATTTTAATAAATGATCGCACCACCAGTATAACACATCCATTCAGTAGTATGGAATAAGAATGTACACATACACAAAAGTACAAAAGTACACAGGACAGAGAGTTTACAGACTTGTTGCTAGAGGGCAATGTGACCTTTAAGTACAATAGTAATGCTAATGAAATACAGATGGTGTTTGTTTCAGTAAGTTAGTTTCCCCAAGTACATAAAGGATTAAACTACTTGTTCAGTTGGTAAAACCTTCTCTGTACATGTTTACTATGAAGTTAAGAGGAGATGCAAATACAGTAATTAGTGAATTTATGGTTAGAGAATGGGCTTTATATGAGTAGATAATTTACTAGTGGTTCACTATGGGTCTACAGTGTATTACTGTGTTTTATAATGCAAGTGATACATTTACTAGAAGAAATGTTGGTTCACCATAGCCATAGTGAACAAATATTTAAACACTGTTACTGTTCACTGTGTAGTTCAGATATAACTGAAGAACAAGAACACTCATAGACAGTCAGATTTATTTCATTGTGCTTCTGTTTCCATGTAATTATACTATATGTACTAAGATTACTCATACATTTTCTAACTAATATCTGTCATACCACTGTGTCTTACAACAAACAAGTTGTTGGTTATTTGGAAAGTGTTTAATGTGTTTGTGTTCCCTTGTTTAACAAAACAGAATAAACATTAAATTAATTTAAACTTGAAAAATCTTTTAGGACTAGCACTTCATTTACAATGTTGTTGTCTTTTTAAAAATTATATAAAATATAGAATACACGAATGAAATAAGGTACAATCCAATATTAGAGCCATATTTTTGAAAACAAGAGAACAGTTCAGAGTCCAGGTTTCAAATGTGTGGGGATCTTTCTCTAATATTCAATAGAATATCTTACCAATGAAATGAAAATTACATGTAGGAGTGTCAAATGAGCAATACAAGCATGTAGGAAGTAATACTAAACCTGTTAGCTATCTATGTAAATAAAGGTCTTTATAATTTAATGCAAAACATTGAAAATAAGATTATAAGAGGTCTAAGCCAGACTCTTTTAGATGTTTAAAAATATGGTCATTAGATATTGATTGTATATTCATCACATACTGTGCCATCCTTATTTAGTAGTTGCACACCATACTTTTTCTAAAATAATGTAACTTTTCCTAACCTTGGTTTTTTTGCATTATTTGAGGTCTTAAAACACTGGACCTTGTTTAGTATTTTGACTATTTTTAATTTTCTGCAAATAAATGTTCTAAATGAAAATATTTATATTTGGAATTTGGGAGTTATGTTGTCAGTAGTTTATAGAATAAAAGAAACTTTTTCATTTTACTCAAACATATACCTATAAATAGCAAAATCAGAGAAACTGATCATTTTGGAGTGGTCTCTTAATTTTTTCCGGAGCTGTATATATATGACAAGGGACAAGAACAAGGGAAAAAACTATATACACAAAAGACTGATAAAAAAATGAGACACTAGTAGAAGCACAATGTGTGGCAAGCAATCACAAGAGAGGAAACATAAACATTTCATTTCTGTTTTTCTTTGAGCACCAGCAGGGAAATTTACCTTGTTGCGTTCTAGTTTCTCTCTTTTGTACCAAACATTACATAGAAATCATAGAATCTGGGGGTGTTAACTTGTAAATTAGATATTAATCAGTAAAATATTAAAAAACAACAAGAATGAGTTCACAATTTAACCTGAGAATCTGTGAATGACTTAAATAGTTTCCTGTAGTAGACCAGCATCTGTTGTGCTTCCTGAAAATATTGTTCTTCCTGCTGTGAGTTGACAATCAGGTCTGTTAAGTGGAAACAGTCTCTTACTTGGTGTCTGCGGGTGGAGGTTCATTACTTGAGACTGAAGGTTTATCTTTGGACCAGTCACTATTCATAGGCAGACAGCTGGATTCTGGAGACTCTGCTCTGTGTGTGTGCTGCTGACCTCTGGAAACAAGCATACATATAAATCACATATTGTTCTTGTGCATGTTCCTGCTGCTAGGCGCTGAGCTGTATGTGTGCTGACTCTGCAGTAACATTATTGAATGATACAAGCTCAGACTGATTTTTTAAAAGTAATACAGAATGTCAGAGAGTCTCACTGCATTATATTCCAGTTCATACTGAACTGTTACTTGGTGCCTGGTTTCATGATTTTCTTTAAATAAATGAAGACATTTTCATTATACAATGATACAAAAAGGGTACAAGTATCTCTGGGGGAGGACCCTCAGACCCACACCACATAAATCCTGTGGTGACTGTAAAATGAAGTCTGAACTCTTCACTCCTCTAACTCGCCTGAGCAGAGCAGCCCCTTCCTTTTCCACTGACAGGAGATCACATGACTACATTACAGGTGTGTGAGACACAGATCAGCTTCTTACAGAGATACGAGCACCTCTCTTTGCTTAATATAAATACAATTCTGTCAAAGAGAGGTGCTTTATCTCTGTAAGAAGCTGATCTGTGTTTCACATACCTGTAATGTAGTCATTTCCCGTAAATGGAGAGGGGAGGGGCTGCTTTTCTCAGGTGAGGGTGGAATTAAAAGTATTCACTGAGTTCAGACTCCATTTTACAGTTGACAGAGCAGGAGGAGGAAAACAAGGTGAGTGTTATTGTGCATTTATATGGTGTCAGAATAATTAGAAAAAATAACTTCCAAATTCATGAATCTCCTTCACACCCTCAATCATTTTTACTCACTTCATTTCATCATCAGTTCTATTCTATTAAATAAATTTAATAGAACTGATCTGATCCCTCAACCCCACTCTAGCCCACCCCCAATGGTCAAACAAAACCTTTGCGCCCCAACATATTGAATTACACTAAATGTAGACGTTAAGGCAGATCCGCTGGTTTTCATTGTATTACATTCTGTGATTAAATGTAAAAATTGTCCATGAAGTGTCTGTTAAAGGTCTTTGGCATTCACCTGTGTTTTTATAGCATTTAATTATCATAATCATAATTATTAGATTTCAGGACTAAGCTCCACTGACTGTAGGGCCACCTGTTTTCTTTGTCCAGATTATTTTTTATTTCTTTTATATATATTTCAAAGTGAAGCTGGTCCAAAAGACAGTGCAGCTAAATGACTCATTTTCAGTTCAGTTTACAGTAGAAACAGTTGCTTACTTTGTGTCTGAGGGTCCAGGTTCAACACTGAAGTCTGGAGGATGACCTTTGGACCGATCACTCTTCACAGACAGAGAGCTGGATCTTGGAGACTCTGCTCTGTCCTCATCTTTCTCCAAATCACTCATCCTGATTCAGTCTGAGGGACACTAGTAACACTGACTGAGAGAGGAGAACAAGAATCATGACAAATATGTTTTTTCAAGAGTTACATTCAAGACTGGCAGAACAAGAAACACACACACACACACACACACACACACACACACACACACAGTCCTGCTTGTAGTAAACCCAGTTGACACTCAGAAATTATTTGTCATAAATTGTTTGCACAGTCACAGAGAGACAGCTACTTCAGTAAAAAAAAAAAAAAAAAATAAAAAGTTGGACTGA
>VUQI01043942.1:6197-21129 GCA_015106735.1 Paratilapia polleni | reverse complement strand
ATTATTTCTTTGTTGTAACAATGCTTCTTTGCAATAAATCTCATACTGTTGGAAAGCCTGTTTATTTCCCTTTAAATGGTGCCACATTTGTAAGGAAAATGCATTTGTGGGTTGAGCAGCAGAGTTGAGTATGTGGGTTGCGCCCATGAAGAACTTGCCAAATCTTCTCTGCTAATCCCAAACAGCTTATTCTGCTATTGACTCTTGTTTTGAGCTTCTGGTACCCCAGGTGCTGACAATCAGGTGCCTGATTGGCACCTGATTAGCAACACCTGCTACAGCGGTCAGTTGGTGTCTGCTCCAAGCATGCCACATTTGACTGAATGGATAGGGCCCGTGCCATAGGGCAACTTCAAGCTGGTGACCAGCATGAGGAGGAGGTGCCAGGCTATTGTGGCTGTGTATGGTTCTTCCACATGCTACTGAGGCCCCTGTTTCTTAAATGAATAAACTGTTGAATTGCCAATATGTCTTGTTTCTTCAGACTTCAATCATCCAATCCAATAAACGAGACCAAACAAGAATCATTAGCAGAATAAGCTGTTTGGCATTGGCAGAGATTTGGCAAGTTCTTCATGGGCACAACCCACATACTGAACCCTGCTGCTCCAACCACAAATGCATTTTCCTTACAAATGTGGCACCATTTAAAGGGAAATAAACAGGCTTTCCAACAGTATGAGATTTATTGCCTAGAAGCATTGTTACAACAAAGAAATAATCAACCAAACACAAATTTCCTTACTTTTTGTGCTAAGTTTAGTTAATACTGCGAGCTTGGAGCTAAGGCCAAACCATCCGAAATTTAAAAAAATGATCAGGTTCAGGTTACTTTATTTGTACCCACAGGTAGATATGGTCTGCAGTAGGGGATTCATACATTTTCACATCCACAACATAAACAAATAAGCCTAATAAAACATGGCGGAAAGAAAAATAATGATAGTAAAACATAAAAGCTATTTCTTCATGTGAATCATGGCTACAGGAACCCGTTTTCATACTGTGTTGTTTCGCACTTTGTGACTATAAACCTGCATCCAGAGGAAAGAAACTGAAACTCACTGTCTGAAAGGTGTGAGTCACCAAGTAATTAACAAACCAACCGACTGCTGTATGTCTGCAGTACAGGGATGCTGGGTTCAGCCGTGGCTCACCAATCAGCCTGTTAGACCATTTAACAATTCAAGTGAGTGACTGTTTTTTACAGATAAGTATCCAAACCAGGACACAGAGGAAAAGGACAAAACTGAACCAGCAGAAGCACATGGCTTTTTAAAAGTGGAAATTAGAACGTTTCCTCAAACATGACAGACGGCGGTGGACCGTTTTGCCTCCCGGTTTGCTTCAAAGTTCAGCTTTGAGTTCATAACTGTTCCAAAATATTGCACGCATTTCACTGTCTGACCTTTAATGGATGTAGATAAGTTAAATCTAAGATTAAAAAAAATAAAAGATTTAGGCCACTTTTTCCTGCAGGACACGACTGGAATCAGGACACATCTGTCCACCCACTTCAAACAGCAAAGCAGTGTGTGTGCTTTTTGCAGCAGTGATTGTGTTGCAATAGCAGCATGAGCATGTGACTCTTGCAAATGTTTACTGTGCTGACTAATATGGGTTTGGTAGGTGTCACTTTATGAGAAGTCACAGATAAGATAGTATAAACATCAAACATATCAGGTTACAGTGAGAGAAATAGTCATGAAAATTGTTATTTTTATTCCAACACATTAGAATTTGACTTGTGTAGGTTCACATACTTTTAAAGGGTAAAAATTAGGTTTTAATAAGCTCACAGGAAGGAAGTACTTAGAGAGAAAATACATAAATTTTTCAGCTATTATTTTTATCCACACTACAGTGAGATGCGTGGGACACAAATCAATAAGGAAGTAAAGTCGATGTCAACTAAACATAAAGGTTAAGTGATGCGTCCTCCAGAGTTGCACAAAGAAACATGAAGATTTTGCACAGGCGAGTCAATATGCTCTAGGTTTGAAGAAGACTGTGAGATGATGTATATTTTCTTTTTTTCTTTCTTATATGTTTGCTTCCAGGAAACCACAACTATCACAGCATCACAAGCGCTGCAACTTCACAGGAAAAGCCTCCACACATCAGATATCCTGTTAATCTGATAATAACGGGAGTGAAAACAACAAGATAACACATGACGTCTCACCTCACATAATTATCACAGTAATAATGTGATAAACACAGTCAGTGAGTCACAATAAAGGTTAATAATTCAGCATGTGCGCCCTGATCAAAAGACAGGACGTGTAGCGCCATCTGCTGGAGAAAGAGCCACACAAGTCTTCAGGAAAATACAGTTTACTGTACAAGTAGTTTGATTATCACACAAATATAAAGTAATTAAATTATACAAAAAACAGAGCTTAAAAACATACTGTACAAAGATTTATAAGTTAAAACGTATTTGACTTTACAAGCACCAAGTAAAAAAAAAACATTTTCTCTCACAAAACATTTGGAGCAGGTTTAAAAAAAAGTGCTGAATATTCTGCAGCTAAAGTGTGAGAACAGCAGATCAGGGTTAGGAAACAAGTAAAAGTGTTAAGACATGAAGTAAAAGCCTTTGGATATACATTAATAATAAACTGTACATTTTGTTTGCTACATCAGTCAGTGAAATAATCAACTTTAAATATTCTAATATGAACAAATAAATATATGTAACTTCAAACTGTCTGCAGCCAAGGGGAGATTGTGAGTTCACAGACACATACACAAACATCTGTGTCATTGTCTTTGTGTTTTGCTTCATTTTGTGGACATTGTTTTTGTGGCTTTTAAGCCCTTTTCAGTCATAGGAAACAGCACTGCTGCTTCATCATTCTGTTAAAATGACGTCACTCTTTAATTCAGACCTGGGTTTCTTTTAAGTTACATGTAACTCTCTCACTTTAGATGCTCACAGATGGATCCTGCTGCTGCCTGATGCTGTAGGATTGTAATAAATGCACAAGAAAGACTTCTATAAACAGCTGCAAGCAACAAACCAAATTCAGCTTCTGATAACTGTCAAACCTTGGATTTTTTTCTGGTGAGTCTCGTTAGTGTGACCAGTCACTGATGCTATCTTCATCCCAATACTGTAAAGTTGTATTTTATAGACATTTCAGTCTGTAATAGATAAAACTGTAGATCCACTGAATCAGGAAAAGCTCTTTCCAGTGTTTATAGAATGTGTTCAGATTTTGTCCAGCTTGCAATAAAATTATATTTTACATATATAGCCATTTTTTGGTTGCAGGCAAATGTCCAATGTCTATATAAAATTATGACAGTTTTCTAAAGTTGAGGCGCTCATCCCATCGTCTCAGTCCTTTTATTGTGAGGTGGTCATAAAACTCAGTCAGACCTGTGTTAAGTCAGTCTTTTCCTTGTCTTATCTTCCAATGAAAGTTTTTTTCCTTAGCTCATGCAAATAGAGAACTTCAATCATGCGAACATTACTGAAAACCAATACTTGGCTCTCTCTGTTCTCTTAGCCACTGGCTGCACACACAAGGGAACACAAAATGGCAGCACGATGGGGGATAATCTCAAAAGAAATCTAGTTTTACAAGTTCAGTCTCTGAAAAGGATACACTTTACCAGTACATTCAGTTGTGGTGCTACACCAAACTCATTATGTTCTCATGTTGAATAGCCAACATTGGCCATAATAAATTGATGAAATTGAGTTTTGTCAACTTTTTCATAATGTTTTGTTCAAGTGCTGCCTGTTTCCTTTGGGTATTCAACATTGGAATCTAGCTGTAGTCTTGCAAATTGTGAACCTGCAGACCCCCAGACTTTGCAAAATCGTATAGTCCACGCTGATTATGACACATTGCCTTTAGATGTGAGAAGGTGCCAGACTTTGGTCTTTAAGTGTTTTCAAAGAGCAAGTCAAGATGAAAGAAAGGCACACGCAGTGGCAATCTTTTTAGTGCAAGCATTCAGACTTATTATGTGTTAGAACTGACATGTAAATGTTATCAGATCTGACCAAGGAAGATTCAACTTTTATAGAAAAGTGCCCACAGAGAGCATTCATACAATAAGCTGACAAATTCAGATTAACAGAAAGGAGTCCATGTCTGAAAAGGGCTTTTGTGTTATATTTTTGACACTTTGTTTCTCTTCAAAGTCGTTTTGTGTCTCATTTGAAGACGTTTTCTGTCTCTTTGTGGTTGTTTTCTGTCTCTTTGTGGTTGTTTTATGTCTCACTGAAGTCAGTCTGTTTCTCTTTGAAATCGTTTTCTGTCTCTTTGTGGTGGTTTTCTGTCTCTTTGTGGTCGTTTTCTGTCTCACTGAAGTCAATCTGTTTCTCTTTGAAATCGTTTTCTGTCTCTTTGTGGTTGTTTTATGTCTCACTGAAGTCAGTCTGTTTCTGTTTGAAGTCGTTTTCTGTCTGTTTGAAGTAGTTTTGTTTCTCTTTGTGGTTGTTTTAATATATGTTTTGTTGGTGTCATTTTTTGTCTCTTTGTGGTAATGATCAGTTTTGTAAAACCTTCATGATTCTTATAACTTCGTAGCAGATGTTTGTCAGTGAGACTTGCTGGCCCCTGAAGTCCGAGCAGCAGTGGATGCATTTTGCAGAAGTAATGTGAAAACTTTAAACTGCAAGCCACGAACAGCTCATTTTTCTCCTGTTACTACAAGTGTCACTTCCCAATTTGCACATTCTTTGAAATGCAGAACGATTAAGTTTTGGGTTTATGTTTCTTCAGCAATCATTAAAACTAAACATGATTCATCAGTTAAACACATCCAAAATCCAAACGCAGATGTTTTTTTTTCCCACTGATGTGTGCTGTTTCAGTCCTTTGAGGAAGTGTTGCTGACGACCTTCCTCTTGCGTAGTGTCACCAAGTCATAAAAAGGGTCCTTGGTGATGCTTGCCCTGAGAAACAACATTAAGATTGAGTTTGAAAACCGAGACATTCAAGTAGTAGCAGTAATTTTAAGTAGTTCTTTTTTAATACCCAATAAAAAAAAATGTTAACATGATAAATGTTGATGGTGATCAAATAAATATATCAGCATGTTGTGAGCATGTGAGTAACCACATGGTAGCTCATGCACACCAATATAGGATATAATAAAACTCATGTTTCCCTCCCAGTTTCACTCTTAACTCATCAACCAGTGAGTTAAGTGTGGTGACAAGAAGATGAGCCCTCACTGACCCACAAACAAGCACAGATACTGATGTTTTGTCAAAGCGTCTCAGAGATTTACACATCGGTGTCATTGTAGCTATCCCCTTGTCAAATGATGATGACTCTGTTTTCCGGTCCTGTTGGATGAGGCTCTTGTCTTTTTAATGTGTTCCAGTTCTTTGTTTCTTGTTTTTTGAATGGACACAAGCCCTCCAAAAACTATTCAGTCATCATTCTCGGCCTCTCCAGCTTTTTATCAGAGGTAATCGTGTGTGGCACTTCTTCAAGCTAAGTTGTTAAAAACTTGCGGTGTCCCGGACACCAAATACTTGAACGCTTCAGAAAAGAATCACTCTCAGGCCGACAAAGATTTCAGTAAGAACATTAAGTTTAGGATCAGGACTTTTTCATAGCGAGTAATGTAAACCATGCAGCAGCGTATTAATGACTAACATTGTGTTGTGAATTGACTATCTTAGATGTTCTCTTGGCTGAAGTTTGGTCCGTTTTCTTCTTCCTGCCATATGATGGTGTTTGTCTCTGTCCACTGAGGACCCTCAACATGAACTTTTAATGAGAACAATCTAACCCTCATCCTTCCCTGTGTTAATGTGTTTGTTAGCCTAACCATAGCTTTGTATCTAGCCATCAGATACCACATCATTATATGTCAACTAGCCCGACTTCACTAACTTTCCATATGTCGCTGCTATTTAATTTTTGGTCTTTGTTTACTTCCAAAGTTCTTGCAGAGCTGTACGTTTTTGGTTGTCCTAGAAATACTTCAGTCAGAACATGTTATATTATCTTTAGATGTCAACTAGCTAACTTACTGCTAATGTCTAACTTTTCACGGATGCCTGAACTTTTTTATAACACCTAGGAAAACAGCCACACTGATCATTTCGCTGTAGCTGAAACGATCTGGACCATAACTCTCTGGTGCCTCAGTTCTTGTTTACTTTTTGGGAACTGAAGGAGCATTTGGACCTGGAAATGGCTAATGACTTAACAAGTGGAAAGTGATGTCAGTCTTATTTTAAACGTGTCACACATGGACACATGGTCAGAACTCTCTGGCATCACATTTGAACACACTGGGTACCCTCAGCTGTCATTTTTTGACATGAAGGGTTATCATGTCCTGAAGCATGATCTTTTCCTCTACCTATCCAAGTAGGTTTGGTGCCGAAATCTTACGAAACAGAGACTGACAACATAAGTAAACAGAAAGTTAAAATGGGATGCGAAACGTGGACTCCTTCCTCCTTATGCAGACATACCTGTTTGCTTTCGGCATCTAATATTGCCACGGCTGGTGGGTCAAGGCATCGATACCAAAGGACACACTGTGCATATCTCTTACACGACAGCGGCTTAAGCAAAATGACAGTATTTGACGCCATTTGATGGGAAAATCTTAGTTATATTTATTTAGAGATACAAGAGGGCCAGACATAGAATCTTTGAAGCTAACCCATTAAAAATCTGCTCAAATGGTTACTTACTCTTATTAGAATTTGTTTGTTTGTTCAGTTATTCCACAGATAGCCTAATTAGCTCAAAAGACTAAAAAGATATGACACAGCTAAACATAAACCCACCTTACAGGGCTTTTTAAATTCACTAATTAACACTTTAATCCTTTATCATTAAACCAAGCCAATTTATTATCTACATATAACACTATTTCTTTGCTCTGTATGGTTACCAGGCAATCAGAACATAACCTTGTGCATAATAAAACTGCAGGCTTAGATTTGAGATGACAAGTAGGTCATATGAGTTTGATCACTGTTGCTTGTTTGAACTCTTCCTGGTCATGTGCTTCAGGTTAAGCCTCGACAAACATGACTCACTGAGGCACGTGGCCTCCCATGTGTCCTCCACAGCATTGGCAGCTCTCACCTGATTGCGTCTATCCAGTCGTCCCGCTCTTCTGCGCTGGCTGCACTGAGCTTATAAGACTGGTGTTTACCCTGCACCACTCTGCCTTTGTTCTCTGTCTTGCAGGCCTTGATCTTTTGTCCTTTAGGGTTATATAACTCCAGGCAGAACTGTTTAAACACACATGCAGACCCACATGTAGCACCGTTACTGTGTGCATATGCCTCTTGTTTATTTAATAATCTTCTGATAGCCTCATGACTCACTGTTTTGAGCACTTGTGTTAGAAATTCATTTAGCAGCTGCTGTATGATTCACTGAGTTCTGTGGTAGCAGATAATGTGTGTGTGGAAGCTCGACACTCATACACTGTGATGCCAAAATTGAATGATACTCTACCGGTTTGCTTGAGTCTTGTAGCGCCCTGACACACAGGTTCTCCAGAGGAATAATCCCGATTGGATCTTTATCCTACAGGACAAGGGTGAGGATGTTTTTACACTGCCATATTTTATTGTTATTGTTTTATGTAGCAGCAGAAAGGATGAAACTTACTGTTGTGTATTCAAAGTAGTACAAGCAGCTGTCCGTCAAAATGAACCACCTTCTCTTCCAGGTTTTAACCCGACCCCCTGGAACAAAGAAAACAAAATATTAGAAACACAGGCAAAGAGACGCTTTGAAGTCCTGCAATCGAATGAGTTGTGTGGTGATAACATCTTCCTCTCACCCATTTTAAGGAGCCAGCCTTCACGGTCTGGATTAAAAAATGTCAGCGTGAGGTCGTTCCCATCATCCTCTGGGATTTTGAACGGCTCGCTGCGGATGCTCGTATACAGTTTCTGTAAGTCATTTGAAAATGTACAAAAACATCAGGTTCAGCCCTAAACAAGGATTACACTTGTTTTTAAAGGTCTGATCTAAGTAATTTAGTGCAGTAAATACAAAACAATGACAATGAGTGAAATGCTGATATTACATTTTTACTCAAAGATTAGCAGCAAAGCTATCTAATGTATGTCAGAGAGACAATAGAAAAAAAAAACCCATAATGAAATAACAAAAAATCCCCCCATATAAACTCACTTATCATCCAGATGTTTTTAGACTGCTGAATGTTGACATTTCAAAATATTTTTACACAACTGATATTTTATAAGATTACTTCATGTTGGGGAAGAGGGTTGGATCTGTTAAATAACTAAAAAGTAGAATATCTTTATTTTTAAATAAAAACTCTAGTGTGGCTCTCTCAGTGGATGCCAGCCCTTTTAAACCTTTGACGTACCCCCACAGTTTTTTTCAAACATTCATTTAATCATTATTTTATTATTTAATTCACTAATAGCAAATTTCAACCAGTAATCTACTATATTTAGTTAATAATTTTGTTCTCTTTGCTAATAATTTTAACTATTTATTCATATTGTTAGCCAACATTTAACTACTAGCCATACTTTTAATTTTCTAACTTTTTGTTTTGTAATTTTAACAAGCCATTTCAAGTGTCGATTTCAAATAATTTATCCATTACATTTAGTCACAAATTTTGTTTATTCATACTATAATTAACAATTAACAATTTAATCTGCTTATCTATTATTATCAGTATGTTTAGTCAATGGTAGTAGTGTTAGCTCAACGTTAGCTGTTTATCTATAGCTAACACAAACTTAGCTAACAATTAAACTGCTAGCAATAATAGTTTAAAGTATGTTTATTGAGTAACTTCGTTATTAGTGGTTTCTCCATAACTTGCAATAAATTAGCTATGAACTGCTGGCGATACTTTTAAATGATTTGCTAAGTATATCTTTAAGTTTAGCTAATTATTTGAATTGTTTATCCATTATATTTTGCCAATAATTATATTTGGTTATTCATGCTATTATCTAACAATTTAAGCTGCTTATTTATTACAGTAGTTTAATGAACAATTCTGGTACTAATGTTAGCTCAACTTTAACTCATTATCCATAAAGCTAACATCTAGCTAACAATTTAACTACTAGCCATACATTTAAATAATTTCCAGAGTATATTATTAATTTTAGCTAGCTACGGTGCTTAACAAAGTTATTAGACCACCACCCAATGTAAGGTTTATGCCACAGCTGCCTTAAGTTAACAGTATTGGTAATTACCAAAATTATTATTTTTTTTTAATTACAGTGATTTACTTGCATTCCTGAACAACAAAAATTGTTTTAGCAGTTGAATGTTGTGCTTGAATAATTTCTGACTTCTCAGACTTCAAGTCCAGTGTGCCAGCTCAAATTTGGATAAGCTACTCTATTTATTTACTTTTTGGCCATTACATATGCATTTATATTGTTTATGAATTAGTTTTGCCTGTCAAATTTTCTATTGCTTGTCCATTACTTATAGTTAACTGTTAAATTTTCTGCTCAAACTTGCTAGGATCCACTCAATTCTGAAAATGAAATGAAATTTAATCATTTTACTCCCAGGCTACACTGTGCATGGGGGCACTGATGGGTAGCACTAAGGGTGATTTAAGGCACAACAGCATTTCACAGTAGAAGAATGAAGTCCTACTGATAAAACCCAGATTGAGATTATTGGCAGCAACAAAAGAGTAAGGATAAGCTACATAAGGAGATGACAGAAATGATTCACACCCACTCGACCACCCTGACCAAGGAGAAATGGGACTCAAAGTACCCCTAGAAAACATTTAAATAATATAAAAGTACTTAATAATATTGTCACCAATTTGCTTGATTTGTTTTTCTATCACTTGAAGTTACATTCCAGGCCTGACGAAGCCATGAAATAATGAAACCAGCTGACCGTGAGCAGCTCTGTGGGCAGGTCCTTGCCGTTGTTGATGCCTCTGTTCATGGAAACAAATCGCTGCAGAGTGGGTTTGTCTTTCACGTTGGGGTTGTGGAGACTTGTGTTGAGCATGATTATGGCGAAAGACAGGATGTAGCAGGTGTCTGTGACAGAATACCACAGTTTAGCTTTCTTTGTCCTCTCCTCAAATGCATGCATTAAAAATATTAGCTTTTGCTGACAGCTGCTTGAGCCAAAAAAATTTTTATTAAACAACCTACTTCTTCTAATCAGGGAAGGAGGGCTGAGATATTTCTGTGGCTTTGGCCATATTTTGCAGAAAGAAAAACAGACTTTTCTTAACAGCAGATGATGTGTCTTGTAGAGAATTTTGTAATTACAGAAGCAGAAATGTGTTTTAATTGGGCTGTGTGGGAAAATGAATCAGCTTCTTTGTGCTTGTACCTGTGGATTGGAAGACACCGGGGTTACAGTCGCAGTAGCGAGTTGCAAACGCCTCCATCATCCTGTCAATCTTTTGAGCTTCTCCAGGGAGACGAAAGCTCCACAGAAACTGCCTGCAAAGTGGCAAAGGTGTAAAAAACAACACACACAGGCTGGTAAGAAGGAGGAGGATTTCATCATAAGAAGGAAAACAAGACTAAAGGTAAAACTGCTGCAACGCTTCAAGCCGACTTTCACAAACCTCAGCGCCTGCACCAGATTCAGGTCTGAGAACTCATGCAGACCCACAAATGCTTTCAGTATCTCCAGATGCATTTGCTCCCTGTGTGACAGCCAAAACAATAGGAAATAATTTTTAAAAAATATTACAACTGTTGTGTGAAAATCAGTGACGTGTATGAACTCGAACTTGGATCTCTGGTGTGACATGATTCGCTCTACCACCTACCCTCCAACCTCCAAATGCAGACTTTCTTGCCTTTTAAAAGTGGCGAATATTCATTTTGCGAACATGAATACGACTCAGTACATGAGACCAGACAGGATACGAAAAAAATGTTAGGAAATTTGTGCTGAGAAATACGAAACTACGGTAAAATTCATGTCCAGAAACACGAATAAACAAGCTGTATTAATTCCTCCCCCATGAAGGCCACCTTGCTGTATTTCAGCTTTCTTCTGATTGGTTGCTGCTCACAAACAGAAGGTCGGAACACCAGTGGATGGGCCTTTTTTTATCCTGTCTATATATTGAAAAGCTATAGGGATGCTGGTAGTAGGACTTCCCTTTAGACAGGGCTAGGCTAGGTTATTCCTTTGTTTTCCCAGGTTTCTCCTGTATTTTAAGACCATCTCCAGGCGGGCTCCCATTTTGCTATATCTCGCGGCAAACTCCCTTAATTTGCGTGACCCTCAAACTTTATTTTGAAAAACTGGAATACAGTGATTTCTTGTGTGACATCATGTGCACATTGCTTGAGAGGTGTCCACCATATTGAACATGATACAACCACCAGTCGCAACCAGTTGGCAAGTGGTTGCCTAAGGTTGCTGGCTGTCGCTAGGTGAAATCGGTCACAAAGGGGCTGCTGCACCAAAAAACTCCTTGTGTTTGCTTTGGTCGCTAGCATATTGTCGCGGTTGCCTGCAGTTTGCATGGCAGATGCCGACTTGACTGCAAACGCTCGCCAACTGCTAGCTGAGCAGTAATAAAACTTGCAAACTGGAAACAGAACGGTCACCTTCAAAGTAAAAGCTGTGCCTCAGTGCCACGGCCAACACATTTCAAGAGGTGCAACTTTTACTTTTGTCTGTCAGTGCAACCTGGCAACACACAATATGAGGAGTGTGTGTGCAGCTAATCTCTGCCCAAAACAAAAAAAACAAACCTTCCAGACTTTGAAAGCTAAATGTTGTCAGGTATGGTTTTGTGTTTACCGTACAAATCTGCAAGTGGTATCAGTCACATGTTTGTGGGTGGAAAACTGGTGAAAAGTGAATCTTAGTGGCTTTTAAAAATAACTGAACAAGTGTAAAGCATCTTACAGGAATCAGCTAGTCTTTTGTTGTTACCTGTTTATACTTTGTTAAAGTTAGTTCAGTTTAAAATGCTTTTAAAAAAAAAAAAATTCAATGCCACTGCTGTTTCTGAGTTCTTCTAAGTTGAGTTAAAAAAAAAAAAAATAAACACATCTTTAAAGGAGCATGAGAGAAACTTACTTAATCTTGAAATTATTTTTATAAACGTGACTGCTCTGTTGGTCCCCCATCAGCTGTGTGAATACTCTACCTTTCTCCCAAGAAGTTGCCAATGGCAGTCTTATTGAGCCCTTCCTCTTTGTAAAGAAACTCTGCCACCGACTCTGCTCGCCATTCAAGAAGGCCGTTTTCAACCAGGTAGTGCACACCCTGCAGCAAAGGGATGGAGAGTCAGACTTGCATGAACAGTATTTGGAGATTTGTGAAAGAGGGAAAAATCTTTTTTTTTTATCGAAAAGGCAAGAAATTAAAGCCACAGGAAGCTTTCATCTTTCAAGTTTTGGCCGCAGCTTTAAGTTCTTGTCAGTGCTGCTAATTCTAAACCAGTCATATCACATATCGAGAAAGTTTTCTTCTTCTCCTTTTGAGTCACTGTTGCCACTAAGCACCAGCACACAAGAAGAGAAAGGTTGAATGAATATTGCATGCTATTATCGTTTCATCTCAAAAGGTGCTTAGAGACAGATCTTCAAAATGTGACCCTTAATTCTGAGCGCATACTCCTGCTAAGCAAATCAATTCCACTTAACACCCTTAACCCTGAGAAGTCTTTAAATGTGTTATCCGCCCACTCGTCTTCAGGCCTGAGTGCAGAGCGGTCACAGGCCGAGAGACTTCATTTTGAGCCGAGGACCCAGAGAGGAAGGAGCAAAAAAAAGGTGGAGGTCGCTGTGGTGAAGTGGCGTCTCTACCCCACTTCAGGGAACAGGATGTGGTTTTTCTCGCTATTGCTCATGTTGTGCGTCTGTGCTTGTGCACTGTTTGCACTTCTGAGCATCACAGACACATCGCTCAACTTGACATCCGCTGTGTGAGGAGCTATTTCCGCTGCCATCTTGCTGTTGACCTTCTGATCCAGACAAGGTGAAGTGAGTGGAAGTAGGATTACAGCTATTGTACTTTTACTGTGACTTCAGACTAACATTGTTTCCTCTAAACTCTTGAAATAAATGACACAGAACATGTCAGAACTAAATATAACATTACACACTAAGAGATTTAGCACCATTTATGCATAATCTACAGGATGAAATCCAACATAAATGACCCTACAGGTTGCAGCTCCTCCCCAGTGTACTGCCAGTCGATAAGGCATTGATACACCTAAAAATAAAGCTGAAAAGAGCAGAAAAATAAATTCTAACACCCAGTTAAGAGGACAATGCTTTGGTACGGTTAGGTTTAGGCACAAAAACTAAAACTAAACTGGGGCTGAAGCCCAAGAAGCATCTGCATTTCCTCCAATGGCCACTTGAGGCTGTTGTCAAAAAGGGAGTCAGTCCTCATAGACTCCCATGTTAAAATACTGAACTTAACAGCATTAAAAGCATGTTTACATCCAGCCACACACACACACAAAAAAAATTCTCTCAATGGAGAGTTTCCCCCCTCGTGTACCGTGGGTACTCATCTTTATTTTTAGACCTAAGTTAGGGGCTTTAAACTTGAGTGTAAAGTTATTTACAGTCAAAGGTTAAAATCAACAGTTGGTTAGGGTTGGAGGACCTTCATAATCATGCTTACATTAACAAAACCATGGTTAATGTTGTGTTAATGTTGTTGTTTTTAAGACCAATGTTTTGTCAACCCCTCGTTCACCCTGACCTCCTCAGTTAACGTGAGACAAGCTAGCTAGCTAAGGTTTGTTTTTATCAAGCTGAGATCATGTAGCTTATCCAGTAGATCATCGTGCAGGTTGGTTAGTGGCTAACTTTTATGCTGTAGCAATGTCTGTTGTTATTGTCTGTATTGATGTAAAGAAAAACTATTATGCTTTTTCTTAATTTCTGTCATCACTGTTATAACAGTAGTTGCTCGTATTAAACATGGCCAAAGTTTCAAATAATGGCTCTGAATGATGTCACAGAGAGCAGATATTCCTAATAAGGTAACATGAGCTCTGGCTGTCAGCACAGAAGCCCCACAGACCTGCTTTCTGTGTGTGAGGGGCAGCCAATCAGAACAAAGTTGGCTTAAAAGAAAGGGAGAGGCGCTAAAACTGTTTGTTTCAGACAGTCGTAGCTTTCACAAAGTCAAAAAATAAAAATATGGAGATAGAAATGAGCAACATAGATCTCTTTTAAGTACTCTTGAGTCATTATTAAAACACAAATGCATGCACATGATGATAAAACTGACAGCAATATCTTATTCTGTTTAACTCAAACAATAGCGACCTCCCTTCTACTTCACTTTTTTCTTCACATTAGACTTTTAAAAGAAACACTGAAGACTATCTGAAACAGAAAACACACAGCAGCCTCTTGTATTCAAGTCCAGTGTTTTGTTGACCCATCCATTCGCCCTGACCTCCTCCTCACACAGACTTTCTGGGTCTATATAAGAACGTCACCAAGCTTCTTCGCTTGTTCCACAGCCACCGGGGGATGCTGTAACTTGAAGGTTTTGAAAGTTTTGAAAAAGATTTTCTGAGGTCACCTAGAAATAAAACCTAGCTATGAGTTTTAATATGCTGCTTCTACAAACAAAGTAAAGGGTTGTCTTATACTGTTGACCACTACCTGGATCTGTAACAATTTATACGCACAAAAATATGGTATAAACTCACTTTTTTGGGGTCCATGTTGAATTTCTTTTTCCCACGTAGGAATCTCCTGTTCCTCACCACATTTTTACTGCAACAGAAGACAAACAAACAAAAAAAAAAAGAGTCTGAAAATACTTCTGGACATCTTTAAGTTTTGTGGGGGGATGTGGATCTAAGGAAAACTCAGTTGGAGTAGTTTTATGTTGTAAACCATGCAGTTTTTTTTTTTTTTTTTTTTTTGCTGTATGTTTTTTTTTTTTTTTTTGTTTTTCCCTTTTTTTTTTTTTTAATATAAGGG
>VUQI01043923.1:7966-21747 GCA_015106735.1 Paratilapia polleni | reverse complement strand
AGTGGTATTAAATTAAAAAAAAAAAAAAAAAAAAAAAAGAGAGAAAAAAAAAGAAAAACTAAGTTGTTGCCTCAAAAAATTAAGGTAGGCCTACTTAACAGAGGTGAGCTATACCAATGTTGTTTTGGAGTGTTTAGTAGTAGTACTAGTAGTATCAGGTCACAGGAACTTCATATAATAATAATTAAAAAAAAATAAAATCTCTACTTAAAATTAAGTTAAATTTAGACAACCATGACTGCTAGGATCTCAGAGCAAAAAAGAAATTATGGGCTAATTATTAAATAAATTAAAGTTGTCAGATGCATTGATGGAAAATTATAATTGATTATGCCTGTAAATGTGATTGAATAATACAAAGTGAATGCTAATAAAAATGATGCACTCTGTTCCTGAATTTTGGATTCTCTATCAAAGTTAACAATTTTAAAGCGTCGCAATTTAAATGACAAATCTCAATTTTGTTGTTCCGTTTCATAAAAAATTAACTCAAGTCATTTCCTACTTTGTTATCTTCCTCCTGAATATTTTAGAATCTCCCAGCTTCTGTGAGCAGGGGAAGAATACAGTGTTTTGTTGTTTTCATACTGATGTCTTCTCTTCTTTTTGTTAGAGCTGATGTCCAAAAACCACGCTTTGGTGGAAGGAGACATAGTGGTGTTGGTGAGATGAACCACAGAGTTTAAAACAAGTGTCACAATCTAGGCAGCAGAACCAAAGACTTACAATACAAAAATGCTCTTACACAGTGCACACCACTGAGTTCGAGGTAACTGGTTGTAAGAATCATACTATTTATAAAAGATGTACATAGCCACTGTGATGTTAGTTGGTACCTGTTGTGAACCTACAGAACATTTTTGCCATCACCATCTTGTTTTGATTCCAACATGAGTAAGTGCTCAATCTGACTGAGAAACTGAGAGACACTAACAGCAAGGCAGACCCACCCTAAAGCATAACCTGCCTAATTGAAACTAGCAGTTAAGACCAGCTTTAAGGCACTTCTGCATTGGCTTCACTTTTCACACCCAGGAGCTGCTTCTCTTTTATACAAAGTTTATGGATAGAATGGAAAAGCTTGCTCCAGATCTTTTGAACACAAGGCAAATTATGTTTGATAATTTGGAGCTAAGTAATGTTTGAGCTTCGTAACACTGAGCTAAGATGTGATCTAAACAGTTATCTGGACCGAGCACTCAATGAACACCTGAAGTATCTTTCTTCCTCTGCAGAATGAGAGGAATGCGGTGGGCAGTAGTTGGCCAACACTGGAGATACCGTATGTCATCAGCCCAGATTTAGGTAAGCATGGTGTGTGGATTAAAAATCATCAGACCTTACAGAATTCTGTATTTTACTGCCGGTTTGTTTAACAGATAGCCGCATGGATGATATCCTCTCTGCTATGAAAATGGTGTCCAAACACACCTGTGTATCCTTCCACAAGCGAACCATTGAGGAAGACTACCTGCTCTTTAAAGCCAGCACAGGGTATGTAGACTTCTGAAGTGCAATTTGATGTCTGTCTGAACTGCATTTTGTATGGTGGACACCCCAAAGTTTTCTGCAGCACTGGGACTACCTGTGGTCATGAGAATCTTGGTTCCAATTGGGTTTCTGAAGTATCCCATTTCTGTATCTGAACATGAGAACGTCACATCCTGGTTTTAGAAACCTCTGGTAACCTGTACTGCAAAACAAGGTCGGCATACCCAGGATATTTGATCCATATCTGGCTTCACTAAATCAAATAACCACAGTTACATGACAGTGATTAACACACTGAAGTCTGTGGTTCTGTTGTGTTCACCCACAGCACTACAGACACTGAATTTGGTATTTCGGTCATACCCCAAAGCTTATGACTGTGAGGGTGGAAACCTACATTGCTTGATAAATTCAAAGCTTCACTTTGATGTTCAGCATGTTCACCAGGACAGATAATGTTTAAAAAAAAAAGACTTCCCTAGCTTCTTCTGTCCAAGAGCTGAAGTGGACACATAACCCAAAGTTTCTTCTTACATACAGTGCTAGCGGGGTTAAATATGGCAATAGCTGCTTTTTTCTTTTTTTTTAACACATTTTCAGATATGTATCTATGTATAATGAATGTGTCTACATGAAACTAACCTGCAGTTCGATTCTAGCTGTGCATCATTTGTGGGCTTGAAGGGTGGCGAGCAGTCTGTTTTTGTCGGGGCCCAATGCACTGTGGGTAACATTGCTCATGAGATTCTTCACGCTCTGGGTTTCCACCATGAACACACAAGGATGGACCGTGAAAAGTACATCACCATTATTGACAATAACATTATGCCAGGTAATGTTTCTCCTTGTGCATCATCTGTTAAATCCTATAAGCTACATGGTAGGAATTCTTATTCTCTGTCCAGAAGATATAAATATGCAAATATCTTTAGTTTAACATGCCCTGTGACTTTAACATGTATGACAGGGTTAGCGTTACAGAGGAGGTATCAGTCATAGACTATTCAAAGCAAGTTCAGCACAGTGGTAGGGGTTACATTTTTTGTTTCAGATTTTAGCCTTTGTTGTCCCTTTTATTTTACATTTCAATAACCTGTTCACATGTGTGAAACTAACACTCTTCTCCTGGAGGAGAGCTTAACACCAGCTTCCTGCACACTGTGCATATGCCAAAACATTTTTGGGTTACTGAATGTTTGCTCTCAGTGAAAATGGCAAATGTGTTTCAGGGATGGAGAAAAACTTCAGAAAGCAAGAGGGTGAGACCTTTTCTCTTCCGTACGACATTACCTCCATTATGCACTATGGAAGGTAAAGTGCCCCAAAATAACAAATATGTAATGAAGTTTTTTGTTTATTTGTTTTGCTTAGCTCTGTAAATGTTATTTGGCATTTAAGATAACTACTCCTGTGTCAGGGATTTTTTTTCAGCAAACGGCCTGCCCACCATCGTGCCTAAGAAAGATGTGAAGGAAATGGGACAGAGAAATAAAATGACCAAGACTGACATCGAAAGAGTTCGACATCTCTACAGCTGTGGTATATTCAGGCTCTGTTCACAGTACAGAACATTCACTACAAGCCATATAAAAGATAGCTGTAGCCGCTGTGACATCAACCATTGGTTTCTGGTCTTCACATTTTGAAGCCTCAACATAAGAGGTCACGTGTTGTTTTTTTTGGAACCAGAAGTGACCATATTTGGACACGAGCATTAGCAAGGTGCATCCAGGAGCTGTATGGTTCTAATGTACAGACAAAAACATTTGGGATGGTCTGTACCATGCAGCAGGTCATTATTTGTCAGATAATTCCCTCATAAATCCTCTAAAAGACACAAACACCAGAAATGTGGTCAAGAGGTCCAGTTCAGTGATTATGACTAGCAGAGGTGAGGCCTAGCAGACAGCTGTCAGCTACAGCTTCCTGTGTCAGCAGATCTGTCAAAGTGGCCATGCCTCTAAATTTAAGACTTACCCAGTATCCATTTGAGATGTAAAAAGATTCTCTAGCTATAGAGACCAAAACCATTTTTGTACTAGGCTGAAAACATGCTTTTTCAATCTGTAAAGTTGGGCATTTTCACATGGGAGTCTATGGGGATTGACTTGCTGATCACTGAAATACCACACCCTGTTACAATATTTGTATTTTTTTTTAAGCTGAAGTGCAATAAAAGGGAGTTTCCCTGTGACAAGTGTAACAAAGTATTGCAAACAAACCCATGAACACCACATCTTACTCATTTTTGGGCTAAAAATGAAGGTGTTGGGTAAAAGCTGCTGGACGGTAAGTTTTTAATTTGGTAATTATCACACCAGAACTTCTATTACTTCACATTCCAGCTCAGAGTGTGTGGTAACAATGTTTCCAGCATTGGTGTTCCCTGAAGAAAGCATTTTTTAAAAATCATTTTATATACCTGTACATTTAATGCTAATATGCCAATGAAATGTCAATGGTAACACCTACCAGTAGCTGTTACCATTGTTACCTGACCTTTGTAGAACTTTACAGTATCTGCTTAAAGTCTCAGTAACCAACATAATCAACATCATATAAGAGTACAAAGGAAACTCTGTAATGGCTTGAAAAGAAGGCTGAATTTAGTAATTTGTTAATTATCAGTTACTCCATTCAACAGTGTAAAGTGGGAATGGATACTTGAGATCTGTCCCCTGTAGTAAGTCAAAATAATTACTGAAGGAAACTGAAGACCTAATAATTTTGACCCTGAATTTTCTCAATATAATGTAAGTTGAATAGAACCAAAAGGAAAAAGAGCCAAGATGCTAGTGTGGCAGAAAACAGTTTTTAAGAACTGAATGAACAGATTAAACACCAGTGGGACCCTGTTAGAAGTAATAACTGAAGAGTCAGAGAGAAATTAAAGGTAAAATTATCCAAGAGATGCAAACCATCTACAAAGAGGGGGAAAAAGATGTCATGTCTCTGCTATAAACCAAAGAATCTTGAATTGAAATCTAAGTAAGAACTCTGACAGAGATGGTGGCAGAAGTATAACTTTCAGAGGGGGAAAAAAAGCTTCTTAAAACCATTTTTGGGACAAGGTCAGCAAATTTTATTGTTTTTTTTTAATCAAATTTAACAAGTGATTCTATACATGCAGAATCACTAAGCTCAAGAAAAATGTCTATTCTAATTTTTCCTTCTTGTTTCTCATCTTTACTAGATTCCCTAAAACAAACTGAGAAGGGAAACCATGCGGTGTGGAATGTGATGTCTGACTTCAATACCACTAATGGAGGCAATGAGAACCACACTTCTCTGTCACCTACCAGTCCAGGTCCATCAGCTTTTCTGCAGCCCATGAACAATGCCACTAGAGGGCCCAATAACACCAGCAGTTGGCAGGCAGAAAAGTAGTAGTTTATTAATAAAACAGGGTCTGATAAATTCATCTCCACTGTTCAATAAACTAAAATGTTGTGTTCCTCTTTAACTGAAATTCCTTAAGATGCACTTATTGGCTGTTGTATTGAGCTGCTGTTGTCACAAAGAACCTTGATGATCAGACATGCACATTGAACTCATTGAATGCCTATTATCAGTCCCAGTCACCTGCTACCTACTAGCAGGCTCTGTAGCCACTTATTACTTCAATGAGTGGTGGTTGTTGCTGAAGTGAAGTAACGGGCAGTGTTTCAAGTTTTACAGCCTGTCTGCTGAAGGAGGCAGGTGGTGTGCCTGAGCATAATCCAAATGACTTTAAACTGCCACATATTAAATTTCAACAAATCTGTGGACTTAAAAGAAAGCAAGCTTGCTTTTGACTTTCACCACCTGTTTGTTCAATATTTGCAAGAAGTCTCATCTTGGGCTCACAGATCAGGTGGTCCTTGTCCTACACCTGCTTAGTTTTCTTCTGGTCTAATATTCTTTTGTGTGTGTGTGTGTGTGTTATGCTCATCATCTTTAATTTTAAACCATGCCTTTAGATGAGCCACGTCTCAAAATTAACAGTCTTAGTTATTTCAGCTCAATTCAATTCAATTCAATTCAATTCAATTCAATTTTATTTATATAGCGCCAAATCACAACAATAGTCGCCTCAAGGAGCTTTATACTTTAGGGTAAAGACCCTACAATATTAGACAGAAAACCCCAACAATCAGACGACCCCCTATGAGCAAGCACTTGGCAACAGTGGGAAGGAAAAACTCCCTTTTAACAGGAAGAAACCTCCGGCAGAACCAGGCTCAGGGAGGGGCAGCCATCTGCCGCGACCGGTTGGGGATGAGGGGAAACAGAAGAGAGCAGAGGGAGACAGAACAAAAAAGGCACACCTATGGGAGAGAGACAGGGTTAATAATAGCTAATGATTAAATGCAAATGGTGTATAAACACATGGAGAGTGAAAGGAAGTGAGGAAGAGCTCAGTCCTCATCTTTGTGTTTACCACTGTTACTCCAGAGGAAACGCTAAAGAAAAGTGTGTATTTTGTGGCTTCCTTCTGAGATGCTGTTCTTTCAGTTTCTTCAGTCTTAAAGTTCTGGTTAAATATTGTTGCATATACGCACACCTCCATTACACACATGCAAACATGAGTCAGCTACTGTTTTTGCACACCCAGTAAATATATCTACAAATTATGTGTTAACACTTCCAAACATAATGATCATTTTAATGTTTTTTTCTCCGCATTCAGTGCTTTTCCCTTTTTTCTCATCTTCTTTAATCTCCTTACCCCTCCATCACTTATTTTATACCCCTGCTACTTCATGTAGAATATTTTTTAGATGTATTTGTCCTGTGTAAATATAATATTTTTTTCCACAAAAAAAACATCACTTAGTTAAAACAACACTGTATTTGGTAGACAAAGCCAAAGGCCCAGACATAAACCCCACAAAACATCTGTGGAGGGACCTGAAGATAGCAGATCAGATGCTTCCCACCAGTCTGATGGATGCACAGAGACCTAGAAACAAGCAGCAGCTGCAGTAAAGGCCTGGCAGAGCATCTCAAGGGAGGAAACATAGCATTTGGTGATGTGTATGGGTTCTAGACTTCAGGCAGGCATTGACTGCAATGAATTTTCATCCAAGTGTTGAAAACAATCTTCATATTTCTATGATAGGTTATCCAAGTACTTTTGAGCCTCTGAAAATAGGGCACTGTGTATAAAAATTGCTGTGATTCCTAAACAGTTACATAATTCAATACTTGTATTAAATTTCTTGAATTAAAGTTGAAAGTCTGCAGTTCAGTCACACCTTGATTGTTTGATTTTAAATCCACTGTGGTGGTGTACAGAGGCAACATTTTAAAAACTGCATCGTTGTCCAAATACTCATGAATGAATGTATATACGGTTTACCGTTTACAAACTTCACTGCAAATCATTTATTGTGTTTTATTATTACTAATTAGGGTGCTATAAAATTGACTGGATTCTCTGTTCTGCTCATGTTTCTGACTTCCTGCCTTTCTTGTCTGCACTGTGCAGCTTGACAAAGCTTCTGTGAAAATACAGACCACTATTTTTAGCGATGCAGAGCAGAGAGCTGCTTCTGAGATGCTTCTGAAACATGCTGAAGTGCGTCTGGTGCAATCACAAGCGTTGTCTTGAGTGTGTGTGATCAGCTCCTGGTGTATTCCTGGGGTTACACTTTCCATAACCCATGTTAAGCCCATCTCATAATACATTTGCCAGTGCAGTAACTGAGCTGGAAGTTCTCAAAGTAGCCCAGATTAGGCCCAGATGTGTCTGCTACCTGGAACACATCTGGGCCCTGGTAAGTTTGTAGAGACTTACTCAAAGAGATTGGAAGGTGCAACTACTGCCAAACTGCTTTCAACTATGGAAATAAATTACCAAAATTTCTAAAAACATATTTACTGTGTCATTTGGTAGCACTGTTTAAAATAATTTAGAGTTAAAAATTGACTTGTGAATTTGAAGTGCTTTTTCAGTATCTGAAGTCACCTGAGCAAGAACAGAGTGTAACAGTGACCCCTGTGGAAATGAGTTTCTACCTGGTCTTCAGAGATAAGCTGACCCTGCTGTATTGTATTAAACTATGCATCCTACATACTTATCAGCACACAGAGATAGGAAAGCTGAAATGTGTTTATCTAGCTCTGTTAGAGTTAGAGTTGAGACATTCAGTTATCTATCAAACATTACAAATATTTTCTGAATTTAGGGTACAGTAGGTGCCTGGGCCTGATGACAATTCAAATGTACAAACAGTAGAACAAGAGAGTAAAAAATGGCAGTTTTAAAGTATTTTGAAGTAACAAGTACCTTTAAAGTATTTTAAATAAAAAGACACACAAATTATATAATAAGTACTTTTTAAGCAATGAGTCCTTCAGAGTATTTTTTTTTAAAGGGAGGCACAAATTATTACTGCCTGCATTTTTAAATTAGTGGATACCTTTAAAGTATTTTAGAGGAAAAGAAAGAAAAAGTTTCCCCTTTTACACTATGATTAGACAGTATTAATATACTGATAATGGGAGTTGGGCCCTTTATGAATGACCGATTCTTTTGTTTCAGACCTGAAAAGTTTTGTGGAGTCCTGTGCCCTGGCCAGACAAAAAATAAACAGAAAGGAAAGAGAGTAAAAAATAAATGGATAAATTTAACAGCCACGTTAGTCCCATTATAGGCCCATTTTGTTTTTTGAAAGTTTAAAACAATGTTTCCTGTTCCTGCAAAATCACCTTTTCAACAAACAAAATTAACCTGAACGCTAAACAAATAATTTATCACAAATGTTCTTATCTTTACTCCTAACTTTATACTGAAAAGTATACTGAATATACTAAAAAGCTAAACATAACTGACAAAATATAATTGGATACTTAATGCTGAAATATAATTGAACAAAAAAACAGGAAATCAGGTCACCTCACATCAAGGTCCTCCAGCAGCTGGGGTCTTTCTGTGTGGAGTTTACATGTTCTCCCCGTGCCTGTGTGGTTCTCTCCAGGTACTTCAGCTTCCTCTCACAGTCCAAAGACATGCTTGTTGGTTTAACTGGTACTCCTAAATTGGCTGTAGGTGTGAATGTGAGTGTGAATGGTTATCTGTCTCTCTGTGTGAACAGACTGGTGACCTGTTCAGACTGGTGACCTGTCCAGGGTGTATCCTGCCTCTCACCCCATGACAGCTGGGAGAGGCTCCAGCACCCTTGTAGTCCTGAATTGGAGAAGAGGAAGAGAATCAATGGATGGAAGGGAGAACAGGAAGCCTTTAACTGACATTTTAACCTGTTTTAAACCTTGTCTGAAGTACATGTGTGAAGCTTTGATGTGCTTTCTGACACCCCAAAGCTACTCCCTTTGGACACTATCTCCACCTGTAGAAACAACCAAAGAGTATATGAGCCTGCACACCCAAATAATGCATAGTTACATTGTAAGAAGAGACAGTTAGGATACTCCATAATATAGCCTGCACCCTTAATAGTAATATGTACCTACAATGTAAGAAGGGGATACGTTGTTCATCTTTTTCTCTAAAATACCTTGAAGATACTTATTTCATAACAAGTTCTCAGAGTATAATCGTATCTTCTTTTTCTTTTTAAATATCAAAAAGGTACTCATTAATTAACAATACTTACAGTATAATTTAACACTGCTGTAGTTCTGAAGACATTAAGAGCAGGTTTATGGAAGTTAAGAAATACGTTCACAAATTTAAGACTGTTTTTAAGTGCATTATTTTCCAACAACTTCAAATTGGACTTAAAAAAGCAAGGTTTAAAAAAAGCTAAGATTGAGTTAAGGTTAGAAACAGACAGAGAAATGTCTAATTTATTTACATTTTCCCACAATCACCATCATTCCCTATCCCTAACCAACATGCTGAAGACATTTGAACTGACTAATACTTTTAAATTCATAGACTGTGAGAAAATTAACAATGGAGGTCACATTATTTCTCCCTAATCTCAGATTCTAGCAAGCAGGTGTGATGAATTCAATTGTATATAAAAGACTGACTGTCACAACAATTACTGAATTCCCACACAGTCGCTATCAGTACATCAATCTTCTGTGTCTCCTGCATGTATCCACCCACAGACAGGCGCCTGAAGCCCCGATGCATACATTTCCATTACATTAGATATTCATGACAATGCTGGCATTGTTTTCGGTTATTAAAATGTGAAAAATGGATCTGGTGATCACAGTGTTTTAACCAAAACAAAAGGAAAGGAATCATAACCACGCCCTAATTGTCTTTTAATTAAAGAAACTATAGTTTGGAGCATAATAAACAAAAATCATTGAATTTTTATCTAAAGGACAAACATGCAAACTGAGTAAATCTGAAAAGTCTTGTTTCATTGTTGTGCCAATTAACTTTTCTGTGGTTTTCCGGGGCTTTGTTTCGGAAGACATGAAGTAGCACTTCCACTTTTCCACCAAGTTTTATAGATTTATATGTTTTTATAGTATGTTGTTTTGTTGTTGTGTTGTTTGGAATATTTACTACACATTGTAAGGTTGTCCTTCTGCTTTCAATCTGGGCCTTTCTTGTGGAAGTGACACTGAGGAAGTTACTTTGCATCCTGCTGTTTTTGGTTGATTTAGTTACTTAAAACACGTGAAGTAAATAAATAAAAACTAACTGAAACAATATTGTATACTTACAAAACTAACTAAAATAAAAATGTCTTTAGTTTTAATCTCTCTGAGTCTGCTCAAATTTGCTAACACAACCATGAGGAGGTGTTGGTGCATATGTATATTGAGACTGGGATGCTGTTTGAATTATATGTTCTGAACTTCATAAATCTTGCACCTGACAAACGCCACACATTACAAAAAGTAACACTAAATTTGTAAAAACTGTAAAAAATAAATAAATAAAACTAAACACAAACTCAGGGTTTGTACCAGGAAGAGGATCCAAATGCAAGGACTCAAAAAAATGGGCAAAAGTGAACTTAAAAAACACCTTTAATTGAGTTTTATATGAAATACACTAAAACACAAGCAAACCAAATCCATTATTTTTTTCTTAACCAGCCTGGAAACACAAAAGGGAAGATAGATACTCAAACAAAGAATAAAGAAAAGGCAGGGCTATAAATACACATGAGGGGATTAAGGAAAGTGGACACGGCTGGGAGAAACAAGGCACAGGCGATAATGACACAAGGGAAGTAAAACTAAATGCAAGACACAGGAGACAAATGACTAGCAACATAAAACAGGAAATGAGGAGCAATAACTGAAATAGTACTTAGTACTTAGTTGAAGCACCTTTGTCAGCAATTACAGCTTCAAGTCTTTTTGATTATGATGCAACAAGCTTTACACATTCGATTGGGGGGATTTTCTGCCATTATTCTTTGCAAACATTACACATTAGTGCAAGGTTTAAAGTTAGGTTAAGGTTAGGTTAAGGTTTACTTAACCTAACCTTACTGTTACAGCCCCAGCGTGGTCTGCTGTGATTGTCCCCAGTGGGTGTGTCTTGCACTCTCTCTCCAGCCTTAGGTACCACCCTTGTGTGCAACTGATTCTACTCAGCAAGTAGGTCAGAGTACCTAAGCCCAGGCAGAGGCAAGCTACAGGCGGGAGTGCTTTTGCTCTTGTAGTGCGTGGCTTTGACCAACTTCTAAATCATTCTTGGTTCTTTCTTCTTTTGATGGTGATAATGGCTTGTCTGTTTCTTGTAGTCTAATTATTAAACTAATAAAGTAAAAGAGACAGGCCACTATCACCATCAAAAGAAGAAAGAACACAACAAAACCTAGAAACCAGGGCTGTAACACTTACCTTGAAGACTCAAAATATTAAAATAGGTCTGGGGTAGAATCTAATTCTGGCATGAATTATTGCTTCATTCTACCCTTGGTTTGTGTTTATTCCTTTTTAAATTTTCTGTCAGTATTTTAAACTTTTAATGACGTTTAGGCATACTCTTCAGCTGCCAGTGTAATTTGCTTCACAACAGGTCTGTAGAAGAGTATTCTTACCTGCCCTTCCTTTTTTAATTTGATATCTATGGATTTCTGCACACTGACTCCAGCAGAAGTGAAGAAGACTGGTTGTAGCACCTAGCAAAAGATTGAATAAGCCCAGTCGGTTAGCTGTGAGGCTATAAACCTGCTGAGGACGTCATTAGCATAATGTTGGGAAAGTGTAACAGAAAATTACTTTTAGCCAAGAATATCAGAACAGCTCATCCAAGCAACTTCAGTACTGCACTTCCTCTGGTTCCAACAAATACTTCCAAATGTGAAGTAGAAGAGAGAATGGCTGTCAACAAAGGCAAAGAATTATGGAGACCAGATCATTTTCTACTTATGATTAATATAAACTTTAGTTTCCTTCACTAGTTTGGTCTTTGTTAGCACTGGTCGGATATTTAGTGCCACTAGTAAATTTTAACATTCTATGTTGAAATGTCTCACACCTATGGCCAGTATTGAAGGAATTAGCTTGTCTTTGGACTGTAGGAGGAAATCCACTCAGGCAAAGGGAGAACATGCACACTCCACACAGAGCCTACCAGAACGTTTAAACCAGGAACCTTTTAGCTGTTAAGTAATAGTGCTAACCACTGCACCGCTGTACCATCCAAGATTTCACTATACTATATACTTTACTATATTTTACTATTTTTTAAAATTTACATAGGCAGGAGAGACACAAGAGGAGTCCCAGAAAAAGGGGATGGATAGTGAAAACAGAGAGGGAAAACAAAGAGTAGGAGAGGATGGAGAGATAGATGAACATACACAATGTATGTGTTGAAGGCAGAGAGACAAAAGCAGGTCCAGGTAAGTTCAGCCCACCCAAACAAGCTCCCTTGCCCAACCAAACCAACAAAACGTAAAGAAAAATAATCTTCATTTTGAAAAAGCAGCACAGAAAACATAATTGCTATTCCTAGTGTCTCCCACTGCAAACCGTGTTAACATGATCAGAAATACAAACACACAAAGGAAGAAACGGACTGCTGTGTCTCTTTGAGGCTTCAGAGGTGAGAAGAACTCAGAGTGAAGCACATACACGGTCATGCTGCTTGAGCAAAAAAATCCAAAAAACCAAAGAAACAAAAAAAAAGAAAAAAATCACACACATACAAATGTGAGTGGTTGTGGCTCAGGAAGTAGAGCAGGTTGTCTACTAATTGGGAGGTTGGAGGTTTGATTCCTGGCTACTCCAGTAGCCAGTATCTTGCCCAAGTGTCCTCGGGCAAGATACTGAACCCCAATTTGCTCCCACTGTGATTATTGGAGTGTGAATGTTAGAAAAACACTTGGGTATAGCAAAAGTGTTTGTGTTATTGGGTGAATGAGACATTTAGTATAAAGCGCTTTGAGTGCTCAAATAGAGTAGAAAAGTGCTATATAAGTACCAGTCCATTTACCATTTAATCTCTCTTGTGTTTTGGTTGGTAAAAGCTGTGTTAGGGATGCCAGCATCTGAACAGGGACTCATCCAGAAACATGCAGGTTACCATTCGGCTGCTCTAACCTTTGATCCTTGTGTTGCCCACCCAAAATTTTTAGCTGCTGACTCAAACATAGCAGGCTAGATCTGGCCCTGGAACAGGTTATGGAAAGCAGAGGGTCACAGAGAAACTGCACATATATAATCCCCCCTATGCTAAAGAGATCTGTTTCCTTCCACGGGCTGAAGGCTCCATACATGGCTGAAGGGTTAAAGGAAGGATTTGCTTATACTGGCAGTGAAAAGATCTGCACGAGTAAAAACCGATTAAAAAAATGCAACATGATTATTTCTTTTTACAAGACAGCAAACGACGTGCTGCATCTGGGGAAAAACAAACAAAGAAAGAAAAAACAAAAGTGAAAATGACAGATGGAAATGGTGGTCTCCCTGCTATACAAGTGTTACTGATAAAATTTGCCTTCGGCCTCAGTACCATAATGGAAATGAAGCGCGCAGCTTGAGTGTGAACAGATTGGAGTCCAAGCGTAAAAAGGCGCGCCTGTAACACGCGTATTAGTTCCCCCACATCTCCCTCTGAGAACAGACTGTCTCCAGGGGTCCGGTCTGAAACCGGGATGTGAAGAGTTCTGTGCGTGAATTTATCACATGGCACTTCTTTCTTTTTATTGTTCTTGGAGAAAACGCGATTTCACCTTTTTTCTCTAATTTGTCCGCACAGATGTAACTGGATATATGATCGTTCTCTAACCTTGACAGCAGCGCTTTAAAACCCAGTCTGTCACGATCAGAGCATCCACAGCGGACTTTCTGCCTCGTTTTGTCGGACATCCAGTGGCGCACCACCGAATTTTTTCTTTTTCTTTTCTTTTTTTTTT
>VUQI01043919.1:0-17339 GCA_015106735.1 Paratilapia polleni | reverse complement strand
TTTTTTACACTAATGGATTCCTGAGGCATTACTTGGAAAGTTAAAGGCTTCTCTTGCAAATGATTTCTCTTGAAATTCTAGTATTTCATTAGTCTGTTTCAGGTTGCATCCCAAGCTTGCTTGCTAAGCTTGCTAGCTCTAGCTGATAATTTAGCACTTGACTGCCTTGTGCAAATATTATACCATCTGGCTCCAAAAGAACCAAGATAGCACAGACATAAAACTTACAGTCAACGATTCAGAATGTGTCTTTACAAACTAGTGTCAAGGCAGCTACATTCATCTTTTACACATAGCCTTTGATTATGACACATGGCAAGCGTATATTCAAACAGTGTAATAGTTTTAGAAAAGAAGACATACATTGGCAATGCAATGGTTTAGCTGGTAACTAACTAGCTAAGTTAGCACTACACCCTCTGGTCCAAATATGGTCACTTCAGTCACTTCAAAACTGTATAGTGATGACAATAAAGGGGCGGCTGTGGCTCAGGAGGTAGAGCGAGTCGTCTACTAATTGGAAGGTCAGTGGTTTGATCCCTGGCTCCCCTAGTCTGCATGCCGAGGTATCCTTGGGCAAGATACTGAACCCCACGTTGCTCCCGATGCATTCATCGGAGTGTGAATGTGTGTGAATGTTAGTAAGCACTTAAGTATAGATAAAAGTGCTGTATGAATGTATGTGTGACTGGGTGAATGTGGCCTGTAGTATAAAGCGCTTTGAGTACACAAAACTGAGTAGAAAAGCACTATATAAGTACCAGTCCATTTACCAATAAAGTTGAAAGCTTCAAAATCCAATACCCATAACAGTGGCTACATCAGACTTTTATATAAAGTCTGTGCAAATAAAGAGATGAGACATTAATAGATTAAACTAAATGTATTTGACATATGACATTAATTCTGTTTCAAATGTAAGAACATATTTGGCCTCAAGAATTGACAAAACTAATCCTCATCTTCTTTTGAAAGATTTTACAATTACTACTTAGGAGTGGCAGGAATGAATAAAGTCCCTTTTAACAGGAAGAAAAGTCAGACATAAATAGACTCAGGGTGGGCCGCTGTCTGCCTCAACTGTTTGGGAGAGAACAGCAGAGAAGAAGAAGATGAAATAACCTCGATAACTAGTAATCTTAGTACCAGGACACGTTCTTTTACATAAACCTACGTCAACACAGGAACTTTAACAAGGTGAATACGTTTTTTTATCCAGAAACAAAACCCCTACTGTGACACACCTGGAATATCACATATGTCCAACTTTCACCTAGTCTTATACTGAAACTCTGTGTTTCTGTGTTCAGCTATTCATTAGTCATTTAGTGAATAACATTTAGTGAAACGTACTACTCCTAACTGAACTCATAGATAGGTGTTGGGGTGAGACACTGGTGGGTGTTTCATTATGTCACTCTTTGTCTGGAGAGTACTTAAAAAGCTAATGGTTGCTAAGGTGCATATAGAAATAACATTGTTCATAGTATTCTAATATATATCCACACTCCACAATAAGTAAATTCTACAAGGTATATCATAGAATTGCCTAACAAAAAGCAAGCCACGTCATGCACATTTTGCCTGTCATGTTTACAGTATTTTCTCATGTGAAATGAATAGAGTTAGAGTAAGGCTCAGGGCTAGGCTGACATTAGTGCCATAAGAACATGAAAAAAATTTCAATCTCGACAGAGATGGATGTAAATTGCAACTTAACTGATTGGCAAAGGCATACATACAGCAAGGCACTAAACGTGGTCTTTATTTTATTTTTTATTTTTTCCTCCAGTAAATTGTTTCTAATGACCTGATTTATTGCTGAGTTCTCTCAATTTATTCTCCTGCTCCACCAAAATGAATGGGTGTTTGTACCTAACTGACACAGTTGATCATGTGAATTAGACTGACATCTTTATGGCCCTGAAACAAAGGTTTTTATTCATCTTCAAAATTTTATACACAGAGCAGGGCTGTTCTCAAACACAAATGTGTCTTCTAGTGAAGAAGAACAGTAATGTGTAGAGTAGTGGCATGACTCTGTGGCTGCAGTGACTGTGGTGTGTGAAATAACATTCACTGGTATATATTGTACATCAACAAATATACTGCATTTACAGCTGATTTCGCTGTCATTACAAGAGTTTTCTTTGGAAGATTTGCAACTCTACAGCTGTGTGAACATGTGAGTGAGACTGCAAGTAAAAGCAAAACTGGTGATTCAGCTGGATCCCCTTTAGTGCCTCGTGTTGTGAAAAGGTATTTCCCCCTTTTAAAACAATGAGCTCTTGTAAATGTTCCAACATCCCCCCTCATGAATCCTCAGATCCTTTGGGCAGTAGAAATACCAATACCATCATATAAAAATACTTCAACACAGGTTCAAATACAGTGGTGTGAACATCAAACTGTTCTAAAACATTTAAAATAAATGTATTTGTTTATAATCCCATTACAGCCACTTTTATACACAGTCCCCCATTTTCAGAGGCTCAAAATTAATTGGACAATTTAACATTTTAAATATAAGGATTGTTTTTAATACTTGGATGAAAATCCTTTGCAGTCAATGACTACCTGAAGTCTAGAACCTATGGACATCATCAAATGCTGTGTTTCCTACCTTAAGATGCTGTGCTGGGCTTTTACTGCAGCCACCTTCAGCTGCTGCTTGTTTAGGGGTCTCTCTGCATTCAGTTTTGTCATCATTAATTGAAAAGCATGCTATGTTGGGCTGATATCAGATGACTGACCGGGTCATTAAAGAATATCCCGTTTCTTTGCCTTGAGAAACTCTTGGGTTGCTTTTGTAGTATGCTTTGGGTCATTATCCGTTTGCACTGTGAAGCTCTGTCTGATCAGTTTTGTAACATTTGACTGAATCTGAGCAGAGTGTATAGCCCTGAACACTACTTCTGCTACTTCTGTCAGCAGGCACATACAGTTTTCCACAGCAGCAAAGTATTTTTGGCCATACAACTGCCTCTCAGTGAATCTTTTTCTCTCTCTCTGTAAACTCCGTGGTTGTGCATGGACATCCCTGTAAATCAGCAGTGCCACATCACCTCAAATTAGTCTGGCAGCAACAACCATACCACAGGCAAAGTCACTAAATTACTTTCCTTCCCCATTCTAACAAATTGTTAAAGCCTACTGAAACCATGTATACATACCTAAATGCATGTAGACATGGTTTCAGTAGGCTTTAACAAGCATGTGAGTGGCTGATTCGATATTTGCTTTAATAAGAAGTTGAACAGCTTTGCCTAATAAAGTGGCTTCTATGTGTACATCTACACATGGCATACATGTTTTGGACACCTATGACCCTTTTCAGATTATTTATTTCCACCCTTTTTTCCACCTATTCAGTTTTTTTTTATTTCAACTATATATATATATATATATATATATTGGTTTTCTAGTTCTTAATATTTTTCAGAAGTCCCTTTATTTATTTTACTTTTTTGATATTTTTGCGTTTATTGATTTTATGACTTTGCAAGTAAATGAATATGACATGTTCAGAGGTAAATGTTCTTTTTGTCTCTTTTGGGCTTCCATAAAATAGAAACTAAAACTAGAAATTGTAAACATCAGTTAGTTAAATGTACAATTATTTATTTATAGTGTTTGAGATAGTGTTAATTAACAGATATTGAAACTGAGCCCTTTTGAGTCAGTAGATGACAACTTTAGGGTTTCCCACTCTTCTCACTCATGGTTCTCTTTATTTAGTCTTTGTTTTCTTTCTGGGAAAGGCTATTTTCCACCTCATAAATCTTCCCATTACCTTTAAGTCACCAGTACAGTTTAGACTCTGCTAATCACACCATGACACGCTAAAGAATACAAGTCACCACACAAAGCATCTATAAAAGGCCTAAAATGACATCAGCCGCACGCTTTCAGTGGTTGCAGTGATGTCAAGAGCTGGACTGAAAGCCCTTGTGTGGTGTTTATTTATACATGATTTCAGCTGCAGTATTGATTCACAGGAGGAAGTCTAAGGTTGTTTTCCACATAAAACCTTTAAGCACCTACAGTGCCTACACTCCAGGATGTTGGGTTTGATATGTATATAACAATGATAAACTACAAAAGCAAATGACTCAAAGACAGAAAAACAACATGAGTACTTTGTTAGCTGAGCGTGGGAAGTGGAATTTGTGCTATACTACCCTCGTACCTGTCAGTGTTGTTAAGCTGCTCAGACAGTGCATCACTCTGTTCATACTGAAAAACCTTAACAACTGAAGGGAATGCCGTGAAAGGTTGTACAGACATTCATGGACAATTATTCTAAATTAATTGAAACGTCTTTATATATATATATATTCTGGAATGGTCCAGAATTTGGTTCAGGCATGCTCCCCTAAGGAAGATTTATACCTAAGGAACATTGATACCTGACTTTTTAACCACACTACGATCAGATACATATCAGATACATATTTCAATTTTCCTATAAGGCTTTAAAAACTGGAGACAGACAAATTCCCATTGAAATTTGTTGCCTTTTACAAATCTTTGCAATGTATTATTTGGCCCTCCTGCTTTCCTTTCCTGCTGTTGATGTTTTCTTCTCTGTTCAAAAACCTTTAAGAAGCTGAAATACTTTGGGTTGGACCACAAAACCTCACAAGTCATTCTAAGTCTAGACCTCTAAATCCACAAGTTTTGAATATTGGGTGTTCCCAACATGATAACTCATGATAACTCAGTGTTGAGTTGAATTAAAACAATACCTTCTTTGCTGTCTTTCTGGGAAAGGTACTTTTTTTTTTCTTTCTTTTTATTCTTTTTAGCATTGCTGGGCAAAAATTCAAACCATTGTTCAGTACTGTACAATTCCAGTGGTTTCTGAGGAAAAAAATATTTTGTTATTATTCTAGTTTCCCCAGCGTTTCTCTGTTTGTACCTCCTTTTGTCCTGTTTCTGTGTCCACACCTCCACTTCTCTCTTTTATTATGTTTAGGGGGAGTTTGGTTGTTTCTTGTTTCACTTTGATAGTTGGTTTCCTGTGGTGTCTTGTTTTGGCTTTTAAATCCTTTTTTATCTGAGTGTCTATTTCTTTCACTTGTGTCTTGTTCCTCACCTCTTTCCCATCCTTAATGTTGTCTATTTGGCTACCTATTTTCCTCATTTCCATGCATTCCTGTTGTGCAGTCTGTGGACTTTGGATTCTTTCACCTTTTTGCTGTTCTTCTGGATCTTGATGTAAAGCTCTCCTTTTGTTTCTAAATGGACCTTACGAGTCTGCATTTGGGTCCACCTCTGAACTGTTCTTAAAACATGCATGCCCATTCAGATGGAGTCTAAATGAAAGCTTGAAAATAAAACACATAAAAATATTAGCAAGGTGTACTCACAGAACTGGAGTTATGTTGAGTAACTACTATATTATATTGGTTAGTATGTGTTACCACAAAAACAGGCTAGTTTAACTTTTTGTAAAAACCTTTTATAGGTTTTCAGTTTGTGTATAGTGTCTGGGAAGCTACACAGAAGTCCAACAAAGAATAATCCAAACTGCAAAACAAGCATGAAGCCAAACAGAGACCGAAAGCAAAGGAAACGATGCTAAAACAACATGGAATTTAAAGGGAAGACACAGGATAATGAGAGGTCATTGAATTCTCTGAATACTAAGGAGAGGTGGTTTGGTGCATCTTTTACACCCCATTTGGCAAACAGACCACTTTGGTGGTGGCCGTGGTCGATCCCCAGTTCAGTCCCAGGAGGAGACTAATCAAACATGCAGAGCTACCTGCTGTGGTGACCCCTTGTGAATAAAGGAGCAACCGGAAGTACACTATATTGCCAACAGTTTTCACTCACCCACCCAACTACATCAGTTAACAGGCTGATGTAGTGAGTAAATAACCTGTTGCCAGGTGAAACATAATCACTGCAGTAATTATCCCATGGGAGGCTCTTACCTATTTGTTTAGTTAAATCCAGGTAGTGACTTTTTTTTTTTTGGCCAGACAATGTATCTTTCTCTTCCCTTTTTGCTCCATCTTTCTCTTTGTGTTCCCTCCCTAGAGGCATGGCTTCCTGTGATCTCCAAGGGGTCAGTGGCTCACCGTGGATTTAAACACCAGCCCTTCTCTCCACTCTTTTAAAAGCAAATATTTGTCACACACACCAGCTTTCAGAATTTCTGACTAGTGACAGGAAGTGCACTTGCTTTGAAATCCTGTTGACAGTTGAACATCTGTTATCTGTGGGAAACATGTTTTGGCTCATTTCTGGTTTGGTTTACATCACCTACCCTATTAACTGTATTTCTGAAGAAACACCAGCTGTTCCCACCAGGACCCCATTCCAGAAAGCAGGTTTAGTGAAAAACTCTGAGTTTGTTTACCCTGAGGTGAGGGAAACTATGGGTTTTCTGTTCCAGAAATAGAGCTCAGTTAAACAGAGTCAGTTACCGGTGTAACAGACTCTGGGATCCTAACCTGCTCACTGGCAGGTTTTCTTCAACAAACTCTGAGTTTCTCTCTAATTCCTCCCCTCCTGCTGCACCTGGATCAGCTGTCTGATACTTGGTTTCATTTCCTCATTTATATGAGGAAATGAAACAGAGTATTATATACACTATGTTGCCAAAAGTGTTCACTCTCCCATCCAAATCATTGAATTCAGGTGTTCCAATCACTTCCATGGCCACAGGTGTATAAAATCAAGCACCTAGGCATGCAGACTGCTTCTACAAACATTTGTGAAAGAATGGGTCGCTCTCAGGAGCTCAGTGAATTCCAGTGTGGCCACTTCCTGTTCCAACATGACTGCGCACCAGTGCACAAAGCAAGGTCCATAAAGACATGGATGAGCGAGTTTAATGTGGAAGAACTTGACTGACCTGCGCAGAGTCCTGACCTCAACCCGATAGAACACCTTTGGGATGAATTTGATTAATGAAATAAATTAAGTTCACATGCGTGTGAAGGCAGACGAGAGAATACTTTTGGCAATATAGTGTATATATATATATAGTATATATATATAATGTATATTATAGAGTGCATTAATTTGGACAAGTGTATGTCTTTGAACCAGCTGTTGGGTTGTCAGGCAATTCAACTGCACTCAAATATTTACTGTATGTTACTGTAGCAATCACTGTTTAAATAAAAGAAGCAAATATTTGAGTAAAAATAAGACTGAGATGACTAAATTTGGACTAACGTGACTTTTTAAATGCAGGCTGCAGAGGCTGTATTCTGTCTGCATTTTATGCTTAAATGACTTCACACATTGAAATAAATACTGTTGAGCAACATTTTGAAAGGTTCAGTATCTGAAAATTTAAAGCCTTAATGTTCCTCAGTTCACTGGATTAAAATGGAGGCTCTGCTCTTTAGTTACCTGTTGCCATGGTGAGTCATGGTATCAGAAAAAAAATGGAAAGATAAACAGTTTTGTTTTTAAACACTCAGTGGGGGAATATGTTCGCTATTTTCCCAGAATTCCAAAAGTTTTTTTTTTGTTTTGTTTTGATAGTGTTTATTTGGATCATTCCCTGTCTGTTGCCATGACAAGAGTTAGCACTTCCTGTTTTCATTGATACAGGACATCTGGCCCTAGAGGCACAGAAAAGTAAAAGAGGTTTCCCCTCATAGCAAGTGTTGAAGTTGTTGAAGGATTATAAATTAATATATGAAAATATAAAACCAAAAGAAAAATCTTAAATCAGAGGTACTGTGTTCTCCTCTCAAACAAATGGAAATTGCTTTTTGAATGTAGGCTCAGTATAGTCCGATTATAAATAGGTATCCATTCTGCAGCTTAAGAAAACCAAGACTAATGCAGAATTTGTGTCCCTGCATTCATATCAGTTTGTATCTTTGACTACATCATAGACAGTATAAAAGATGGATGTAGCTACAATGAAGTCACCCATTGGATTCTGAAGTCCAGGTTTGTATCTTGGTTTCAAAAAACCAGATGTGACATGGAGGGACGAGTCTGACTGTAAAACTGCTTGCTCACTGGCTAATGACTTGTTAGTCATAAGTTGTTAGCCAATGAGGATACCCTGGATAATGCTGTATTTTGAACATAGTATGACCAAGATTTACAAAATAAACTTAACTGTTTAGTAAATATCACCCAAAATTAATGACTGAGCACATAAACTCATCAGGAAAGTGTTTACATTGGTCAAGTCAGAAAGTCATTTTCCCCTAGACTTCTATAGGACAGGAATATTTTTGCAACCACAGCTATCACCATTTTTGGGAGCGAGAGAGAGGGACTGTGAGAATTAAACCTATGCAGAGGCCAAAACAGGGATTATCTTCATTTATATTATGTCTGTGGACATGGACTCAGTCAGCTACAGAGACCATGGATGAGTAATAATCTGTGTAATACTTTTTTGAAAGCCAACTGAAGGGTACTCATCTGGTATTTGTTATGCTGTTTTTACCACATTTTTACTACATTTAGTAAGCCATTTGGAATTCTGTTTTGCTTTGATTTTGAAATATTTTACTTTGTTATACATTATTACTTAATATATTTATATGAATGTATAATTACTTCACATTATTGTATTTATTTTGATTTCAGATTTGTTTTTACCTTATTAAGATATTTATTTTATCATATTGTATTTATGTCATTGACCTATATACCATTCTGCTTATTTAAGGTATTAGTTATATGTTTGTTGTATTTAGCTTAATGTTTAACTGCTGTAACAAAAGGAAAGGAATTTCCCAACTCTGGAATAAATAAAGTATATGTTATTTTTATCTTAATGTCCCGGCGACCCCATTCATTTAGACAGGGGGTTCAAATAACCATACGCAGCTCTGCAAGAGTCTGGCACAGCAGTGCTTTCAGCTAAATGCTAACATCAGCATATTTTTTATCAGGAGAATTACCTGAAGTTAATAAAACTCTTTTCTGCAGTGCATGACCACATCACCGAGCAGTAATGAAGATGGTCATCACCCAATAGATACTCTGACACAGACCACTTGGCCATAAGTAACTCTGTCTCTCTCCTATAGGTGTGCCTTTTTGTCCTGTCTCCCTCTGCTCTCTTCTGTTTCCCCTCATCCCCAACCGGTCGCGGTAGATGGCTGCCCCTCCCCGAGCCTGGTTCTGCCGGAGGTTTCTTCCTGTTAAAAGGGAGTTTTTCCTTCCCACTGTTGCCAAGTGCTTGCTCATAGGGGGTCGTCTGATTGTTGGGGTTTCCTGTCTTTTCTGTCTAATATTGTAGGGTCTTTACCCTAAAATATAAAGCGCCTTGAGGCGACTGTTGTTGTGATTTGGCGCTGTACAAATAAAATTGAATTGAATTGAATTGAATTGTAAGTTAGCAGCAGAGATAACCTGGATGACACTGGGATGCTGAATGAACTCTAACAAATGAGCTGACCTTTGGGAGGTAAATCAGCCCCTTCAATTGAATTGAATTGAATTGAATTGAATTGAATAAGTAATAGCAGCCTCACCAAAGAGCATCTCTTTCTGGCTTGATTGAATTTGATTGAAAGACATGCTGGTTTTTTTTTTTGTTTTGTTTTGTTTGTTTTTTTATTTCCTGAGCCAGAAAAAATACATTTTGTATTGGAAGCATGTTATTTATTTAAAGATTCATTTAAAATTATCCACAAGTTCCTAATCTCCACAAACTGACTTTATTTAACCACCCTACGTAGTCACCATTAGTCATCACTGATCTCTGCAGCTCCTTGTGACTCCCTCTCAATATCCCATTCTGAATAAGGCTAACTTATAGCCAGTCCTGGAGTAGCGCTCTCTCTCTCTCTGTTATACTGTGTGTTTCAGTTTTATTTTCATGCAGAAAGGTGTGCTAAAACTAGAGCACATTCACTCATCAAGTCTCATCAAATATCTGGCTCAACCAGTTTATCAACTTTCACTATTACTTAGGAATGGGAATTAAAAAAGGAAAAACAAAACAACCCCCCCAAAAACATTTTTTTGAGTCTATCTTTAGGTTCATTAGGTCACTGCTATGTGTAATAATTGGGATCATGTTCTGTCTTTAAGTTATGACAGTATGATTCAGGTCTTGAGTCTTGAGTCATGTGCCAGTGAATCGTGTGAGTTTCAGTTCCTGGTTGATACATGATTTATTTTATTTTTAAGCATCTTTATTAAAGCCAAAGTGATACTCACCTTTAAATAAATAAATTAAAAATAAATTTAAAAAAAATAAAAAACAAAACACTAATGTCCTTTGTCCACAAGGTGTCACCAGCCACTTAAAAAAATAGCAACAAAAACAAGTCAGTGGCCGGTGATAAGTGCCTCTTACTGTTGGGGGTAATATGGAGGTATAAAGAGTGATTTGAAAGGGTGCACACTTCTTTTTACAGAAACATGCAAAACAAAGGACTCTTTATGACAGACCTGTTGTTCATGCAGTTTTGCTACAAACAAGAAAAGTCTTCTTTTTTGGTTGGCAAAATCTTATTTTTCTTCTCATGCCCTCAGTTGAGTAGGATCCTTTCAGAAAAGCTACTCTCAGCAGCACCCCTGCTTCTCTCTTTGTATTACATTCAGTTATCACTCTGTACATGTAAGATTCTATTTTAAGGATATTTTGAACATTTTTGAGGGAAGAATTTGCTGTCTTGTTAACAACCACTTTGAGCTGTAACTGAGTGGGAATTATTTGATGGGCTGAAAGTGACAATTGTCAGATTAACAGCAACCAAACCAAGTTGGATCCTCTCTAAGATCACTAACAGTTAAGTCAGCAAACCCATAACCTTTATGCGCCACACATCTCTCTTGCTTGGGTGCCAATAACCTCATTGCAGAGCTAGGTGTTCTCAGTTTGTACAGTTGCTGTCCTGAGTGTGTTCCAGCTGCACAGCTTGTAACTTTTTATTCACACCCACTAAAGGTAATTTACAGATTCTAACATTAATCTCACTTTTACTGGCAGAAAAAAAATGCTGATTTAGTGGAGAAAGAAGGGCTGAGACAATAAGAAAGATTTGTCACTAATCTCTGCTCATAACTTTGACCAAGTACATGATGCTTACTTCATGCCATCTACATTTAAATACTTGCCTCTTTAAGAACCAGACTAAGTTAAAAAAATGATCATAGCAACTCTTTATTTTGTTTGTGTAATATTTGGGTGTATGCTTAAAGAGTTTTAATAAAAACAGGTGGAGGACTTTTTAATTATAGAACACTTTTGAAGGAGCCTTGCTGAAGGCGGGAAGTAAAATGGATTCCAGGAACAGATGACAACATTACAAGAAATAGAAACAGGCATAAAAACGCCATTCAAATTGAATAAAATATAACACACAAATTTTAAGATGTACATTTTTAAACCTCTTTTTTACATGGATGCCTTCAGGCTACATTTACAACAACTTATAATGACTGAACCATATGAACTGCTGTTTCTCACAAATGTGACATTAAAACCTCACAACCACATCGGTGACATGATAAGAAAGGTAGCGTTATATCAAATTAGAGTAAGAAACCACTGAAGATGCTTGAATTGCTTTAGAATAAGACCCTGTTTTCCATGTATTGTTTCTACACATTATTTCGTTTACCAAATACAAAACTTTCCGTCTGCGAGGTTAACTCATCATACCACAGTTTCAGGGTGTAAAACTTCAGAACACCTGTAGAGCCTGTATACAGCAAACATGTGATCCGGCATTGCACAACACTGACAACAGAAAACAAGCAATAACTGAACCTTGAGAATCTGGTGGAGCAGCTTTAATTGATAACTTGGTACTGAGATGGTGAAGATGAGAAATTTTATGAATGAAAATGCTCAGTCTTTATTTTGAATATTTACGCCATCTAGTGAGATACCACAGGGAAATTCATTTCAAGGAACGCACTGAAGCTGTTTGAGCACGTTGTATCCCGCCTCTTGCCCAAAGTCATTTGGGGTAAGCCAGTCAGTAATATTTAAACTCATACAGAACACAAACTTTGCCATAAATATGGAAATACACAAAAAGGGAAATGTAGGCTGTAAAGAAAGTAGGTAAAAATGCATTAGAAATCTTACATTAAACTGGCCATAAATAAAAGTGTAAATATGTTTTAGTTGTTATATAGCGTATCGTCACGTAGGTTATTACTGTTGGGTCTGTGGTCAGACCACTGTGGGTCAGAATCCACTGAGATGTTACTCTCTTAGCCATCATAAGAAATAGGGGGGCGTTGTGAGGCAATAAATAGAGCAGTAGAGGTAGCTGAAGCATCGTCCTCCTGACAGACGGCTGAAGCCTGCAGCAGCAGACACATCATAGCTGTTTACAATGGTAGGTGGAGACAGAGTGAGGCTGGAGATTTGTCGCGACTTCTTACTGCAGACGCAGTCAAGTCTGAGGTAGAGAGAGGGAGCCGCTTGGGGTTCCCTCCTCACAGTTATTGCCATAGAACACGATCTGACTGCATTTTTTTTAATTTAGTAAGGATTGAAACCATGTTTTGTTTTATGTGTTAGTTTTATAGTAATGTGAAGCAGATTTTTAAGGTTTTTAAGAGAACGGTGTTTCTTTTACCTGGAGACTGACAGGTTTCATTCATTTTCAGTATTTTAAGAGTATAAGCGGTATTTAGATTATTAGCTTGCTCCAAGTGTTACCCAGTTTACTTGCACGCGTGTCTTCTGTTTTCCTTAAAGTTTCCCATAGTTCTCCTTTTTCCCTCATTGGATTTTGCTGCCCTTTCCTGTTTCCTTACATTCACTGTTTCTCTTCACGTTACCGTCCTGATCTTCCCTTATTCCCTCGACTCCTTCCAGATGATTTTATCGCTCCTCCCTGTGGTGCTGCTCTCACTGCGCACCGCTCAGGTTGACAGCGTGGCCCTGACATTCGAAGACAGAGACCCGATCAGTGGGATGGCAGTGAAGTGTGACCGCTGTCCCCCTGGGACATATCTGCGCTCTCGCTGCTCATCCACGAAGAAGAGCGTGTGCGACCCGTGTCCCACCGGCTCCTTCACGGAGCTGTGGAACCACATCGGGAAATGCCTTCGCTGCGGAGTCTGCAGCCACAATCAGGTGGTGAAGACCCCGTGCACAGCGGAGAGAGACTGTGAGTGCCAGTGTAAACCGGGGTACTACTACAAACAGGACTACGACATGTGTGTCCGGCACAGCGAATGTCCATCCGGACAAGGAGTGGTGACCAAAGGTAGAGTCAGCAGAACAGCTTCAGGGGCTCAGAGCTTTTCATCAGGAAAATGCGTTTTTCACAGCGGGTATTTTGAATTGTCATAGCAGTGATGTGAAATACAGGCGCGCTTTTCCTGCTATGACACGTCAAAATTGCTGCGGTTACAATACGCTATTGTGTAAAGTGACAATAACAACTGTCAACATGGGCCTATTTATAGATTCGTCCGGAACATATGCCAATTTTGATAATGTCGTTGTTGGGGTTTTTTGGCACAGATGCCAAGCTTCAGAAAACTTACCATAACGCTTTCTAGCTATTTGAACACTAAGAAGACATGTAAACCATCTAAGCAATCAAGAACTTACGGTCTTTGTGACACTGTCAATTTGGCACTGAATTATTCTCACACTGCAAACTCTGCATGCTTCCTATTTTTTCATTCCCTGTTTAATTAAAATTTTGATTTATCCTCCAACAGCTACTCTTACCATTTGATTGGCTTAGCTACTGCTACAGTTCTTGGTTTTTGACAGCTGTAACCCACAAACTGACCAATTTGGAAATGTGATAGGCTTACACAGGAGATCACAGCAACAATCAGTCTCATTGCTTTAGGTAGCTGAGGTGTTGCTTGCTTTGGATGTGTTTCCATAACTCTGAAGAATCGAACTGATATCACTGTATGGTGATTTTTATCAGCAGTGAACTGAAGCAAGTGAAAGTAACCGCTCCAGAAGAATCAGTCTGCTTAAAGATTGTAGTTTACTGCCCCACAGAGGCAAAGAATAGCATCTACATTTAGAGTGGAGGAATGCTACAAAAATTTGAGGGATGATGCTTCTTAGCAGGCCCACTTTTTCACCTACATGTTTAACACGAGAGACACGTAGCTGAGGGTGATTTCTGAGATCAGAGGGTTTATTGCATTGCACACTAAATTGCTGCTGTTTTTGATCCATTTGATTAGTATGTCAACCTCTGACCTATCCCAAAGAACATTATGTTTGTTGGATAGAAATAAAAGGCAAGTCATGACTGATCTCAGATGTCTTCATCAAAGCAGTCTTTGGTTATAATCAGAACAACATGTGCTTCTCCTCCAGGTACTCCTGATAAGAATACGGTGTGCCAGATTTGCTCCAACGGCACCTACTCCGACATTTCCTCTGCTCATCACACCTGCATGGAGCACAAGAGTTGCAGCAATGCAGGGCTGCAGCTGGCACTGAGGGGCTCCTCCTGGCACAACAGTGTGTGTGCAAACTGCGAAGAGCTCAAAGGTAAGCTCAGCAGTTTAAAAAGAAAAGGCAAGGAGTGACATGACATGCCGTTGGCTACTAATTTATTATTAGTCAAGCATGTTTAAAAACAACAAACATTGACCAAAATGTTGTACAACTAAAAGAATAAAACAATAAAAGCAATAAAAACATCACAATACAGAAAAAACTGACAGACGAAAAAACAACTGTCAAGTTTCAGTCTTGTTTAAATGCTAAGGAATAAAAATGAGTTTTCAAATGTGTTTTGAAAATGTTGAGTGTTGGTGAGGTCCTAATTTTAAGGGGCAGCTACAGTAAAGGCCCAATTGCTTCTTTAAATTAAAAAAAAAAGAAAAAAGTTGAAAGAAAGAAAATCTGAAAAGAAAGATTTGAGCAGAGATTTATGAAGATGTGTAAAATAATGATCTTTGATTAATGTTGGCTCTTACCCAGTGATCACAGACTTGTGCTTTTGGTTACCAGAGAGAGAATAATAAATGTATTCAAAGAGTCCATCCATCTAGAACAGTTCCAGTACACCTTAAACACTTTCACTTTTCAGCCAACCAACGTGTGTGGAAATTACCTAAAACCCCAACTGTGTATTGATCTAAGAATATTGGATGGTTTATTTTCAGTTTCAACAATTAGTAAAACTGAAAATGGCTCTGCTCCATGCCAAGCAAACAGTATTATGTGAACGATCTGTTACTACCTTGCTATCAGGTCGATGCTGCATTTCTTTATCATTTACTGATTGTCTATATTTTTTGCAGATGGCGCTGACTACCTCAGAGAAATCCTCTCAGTTTTCTTTATGCACCATAACATGAACGTCAAACGCCTGCGTCGAATCGTGCACAAGCTCCCACTTAAAGATGCTAAGAGACTGAGAAGAACTTCAGATCTTAGTTCCTCAGAGCTTCATGCACGGCTCAACACTTGGATAGCCTCCGCAACACCAGAGGAAATTCGTGGGCTTCCAGAAGTACTGGAGAAAACAGGAGTGAGCAGCGCCGGTGAGAGATTACGCAACAAGCTGCAAAGAATTGACTGTCAGCTGAAAGAGCAGTGCAATTTAGGGAATGAGGTGGAGATGGTTTTAGTGTCAAACTAGGCTGAGACAGAAAATATCTTGCACCAAGCACCAAAGAATTTTACTAGTATAGTGTTCTAGTGGATAAAAAAATCTTTTTTATAGTTAGAAAGTTACTGCCCTATTTGAGATGCACTGTGAATACAGGCTTTGGTACTTTTTGTTACCGAAGAATACCGGTAATTGAAAGGTAAAATTGTTTCCATTGTCATTCTTTTTTTTTTTTTCTTAAATTGGTCCAAAAAAAAACAAATTTCACTTGAATTACAAAATGTTACATTTCATTACCCAGGCGTACATTTCTCAAAGATTTACTAATAAAAGTACAGTTATGATATATTTGAAACTTTTGGTATCTACTTGTACTTTTTATGTTACAAGTTCCTTGCAAAGTTACAATGCTGTACTTGGGTTTATACAGCAGCAAACATGAAACTTCAAAACAGAAAATTTTTCTCTTTTGTTTCTGGGACTGAAAACAGAGAGAGAACCTTCAGACTTAATAAAGACATGCCGGTATTAACCTTTAAAGGACAGAAAGTGTTGCCCTACCTGTATCTACCTCTTCCTATGCCTCCATGGTTCTGCTAAATACAAGATTTTTGTAGTTTTACTCGTGTGTAACAGCTTGATATGTGAACTTTGTAATTTATTTTGCTATTTATATGATTGAGGTGAGTAGAAAGACAGGGTGGTGTAGCTGTTTGTTTGCCATTTTTATTTTTATACATAAAGAATATATTCAATTTATTTCAGTTTTTTTTTTTTTAGATGTGCTAGTGCAACTGATGCTTTGAATAAATAATAAATAATGAATAAATAATGGTAGTCTATTTATTTATTTAGTTAAGTAGTTTGTTTTCTAGTGCTTTATGGAGGCAGCCATTTCAGCTGTGAGCCTGGTTTTAATTAAAAAATGTCCTATGATGGACATTGAACAACCACCCCCTCATTTGCATTATCAAACAAAAATACATAAAGACATTTAAAAAATGCTGAATTTCATAAGTTTGATGAAAAAAATGGGAGAAAAACACAAAGAACAAACAATACAGAAACATGTGCAAAAAATACACTGGTGTTTCTGAGATATTCACAAGAATGGGGTGGACAACATGGAAACATAACGTCCCCAGCCACAGCTGGTGCCAGCTCCAAGGCATAACAAGTACTCTGGGGCATCAAAATTGAGATTTTTCCTGTTTTCAAATATTTTCACACTTAAATGTTTCAGATCATCAAACAAATATTAATATTAGACAAAGATAACACAAGTAAACAAAATGCAGTTTTTAAATGGAGGTTTTTATTATTAAGGAAAACAAAAAATCCAAACCTACATGGCCCCCTGTGAAAAAGTAATTGCCCCCTTCTTAAATCATGAATTAACTGGGATTAACCACATTTTTTAGAAAGCTGAGTTCAATTTTACCAGCCACACCCAGACCTGATTACTGCCAGACCTGTTGAATCAAGAAATCACTTAAATAGAACCTGTCTGACAAAGTGAAGCAGGCTAAAAGATCTCAAAAAGCAACACATCATGCCACGATCTAAACAAACAGCTGAGAAACAAAGTCATTGACATCGATCAGTCTGGAAAGGGTTATAAAGCCATTTCTAAGGCTTTGGGACTCCAGTGAACCACAGTGAGAGCCATTATCCACAAATGGAGAAAACTTGGAACAGTGGTGAACCTTCCCAGGAGTGCCCGGCCTACCAAAATTACTCCAAGAGCACATCAACAACTCATCCAGGAGGTCACAAAAGAACCCAGAACAACATCTAAAGAACTGCAGGCCTCACTTGGCTCAG
>VUQI01043915.1:6736-20866 GCA_015106735.1 Paratilapia polleni | reverse complement strand
ACCCTAAAATGACTCAGTGCACAGAGCAGGGGAGGGGGTTTGTCAGGAGTTTTACTTCCTCAGAAGTTTATGATCTGTGTTAGGGTCTTTACACAAAAAGGACATGTTGGCCACATACTCTGAAAGAGTTAATCCAAAACACCACAGTGAGAGTACTAACAGGGACTAGAAAGACGGATCATATTTCTCCCATATTAGCTTCTCTTCATTGGCTCCCTGTTGAATCCAGGATTGAATTCAAAGTCCTTCTCCTCACAAAGTCCTGAATGATCAGGCTCCATCATATCTTAAAGCACTCATCCTATTATCCCAATAGAGCACTTTGCTCTCAGGCTGCAGGCTTACCTGTGGTTCATAGTTTCTAAAAGTAGAATGGGAGGCAGAGCGTTCATCTATCAGGGCCTTCACCTGTGGAACCATCTCCCAGTTTGGGTTCAGTATACAGACACCCTACTCTCTACTTTTAAGATTAGACTTCAGACATTGCTTTTTGATAATGCTTATATTTAGGGCTGGATCAGATGACCCTGAATCACCCCTTAGTTGCACACCTATAGGCTCAAGTTGCTGGGGGACTTAGCACTGAGCATTTCTTCTCCACCTCTGATGCATTTATATGCCACTATTGCGTGGCTACCCCTTCCTGAGCGTGGATCTGTTGGTCGTCTCTTTCTGTTAAGAGGGACTTCTTCCTTCCCACTGTTGCCAAGTGCTGCTCATAGGGAATAGGTAAAGCATCTTGAGGCAACTGTTGATGTGAATTGGCACTATAGAAATAAAAATAAATTCAACTGAATGATTACATTTGCATTACTCTGCAGGGATACATTGTGACCAATGCAGTATCAGCATAAATCACTGTTCCGATAAGGAGGGCATACACAAGATGCTTGCACTCTAGATCTTATGTCACAGATTTTTTTGACTCTTGCAAGCAACGTGTCCCCATGTGCCTGTAAGATAATACTTGTACACGCAAGATACACACATATATATACTTCTCACATCATATGCCAAACATAACCTCCCAAATTAGATGTCTAGGCTGCAGAATTTCTCATGTCTCCCTCTGACATGTCAGAGCCACCACCCCAGCCTCTGCCAGGGGTTTGAGGGTTCTGCATAGTATCTTAGCTGTGCCTAAGACTGCACTCTTCTGGACAGAAACCTCAGACGTTGTCTGAAATCTGCTGGAGCCACTCTCCCAGCTTGGGCGTTAACAGCCACTAATGTTTCCTCATGTTATTGTCAGTTGGGACTGCAACATCTATCACAGCTGCCAACTCTGTTCCGTGTCAACCACCACTATGTCTGGTAGTTTAGCCAGCAGCTGCCTGTGTGTCTGGAACTTGAAGTCCCACAGGATTTTGGCCCTGTTGTATCTTCAGTTTGCACCATGAATATTTCCACGTTCGGGTATTATTGTTAATAACTGCATGCAAAGAAGACTTGGGGCTAATGTTGTCATTTTCAGCCAATATGACTTGTACAGGTATATTTCTGTGTTGCAAGAGTGAAAGGGAAAGTTTACAAGATGGTAGTGAGACCTGCTATGAGGTATGGTTTGGAGACAGTGGCACCAACAAGAAGACAGGAGGCGGAGAGCTGGAGATGCTAAGATTTTTGTTGGGAGTGACCAGAATGTACAGGATTAGAAATGAGTACATAAGAGGGACAGCTCAGGTTGAGCGGTTTGGAGGCAAAGTTAGAGAGACAAGGTTGAGATGGTATGGACATGTACAGAAGAGGGATAGTGGATACTGGACAAAGGAAGCTGAAGATGGAGCTTGAATTGAAGGAAGACATGCAGAGGGTTGGTGTAATAGAGGAGGATGCTTGGGATAGTGTGAGATGCAGGCGGTTGATCTGCTGTCCCTAAAGGGAGCAGCTGAAAGAAGAACAATGTATATTTCTGTGTAGAGGCCTACAGTTAAATCTGACACTTACATCAAAATAAAACCAACATTAATACAAAAACATTAGTTACAAAAACTCTACATGTGAAGGTTTTGTGCCTTTTCACTGTAATCTGTAGGTTGTAACATACTTAAGATGATCAGGTTTCCCCCTTTATGTGGGACTGCATAGCATATTGAGACGATGTCCCACAGTTTGATTGGCTCTAATATTCAAAAGACAGCACTGTAAGACAGACACTTTTCCAAAATCTGCTGGCTCGGGTGCTAGGTTGTTATAATTAACTAACAGTACAACAAAAACTAAAACTAGTTGTGAAGAAAATGTTGAGTTAACTGAAATAAATTATTATTAAATATTAAAATTATTATTAAATCTCCTTACATTACAATAGTAATAAAAAATAAAGCTTCTACAGAATACACTTGTTTTACTTTTTTTTTTTTACTGGTACCACACACTTGAGATTAAATTGGACTGTGTGTGAACTAAACTGAGTTTGACAGCTGTGTACTGGACGAGCCACCTTGCAATAGTGAGTAAAGGTGAACCCTCACAAGTCGTAATGAAAGTTTGTTTTTGCCGTTCTTCCCACTCTGTCGACAACACCTAAATGCAGCATGTACCGTGGAGTAGCGCATGCGCAGGGCGGTAGACGGAACCCGCTGCTGGCGGTCTGCCGTCTTTTCCCACTCAGAGCTCCTTGAATGACTTGTACCGACTCGCACTTCTTCAGCCGGCGCTCCCTGCGTCCACCGGCAGTTTTCCACTATCTGAAGCCTCTTTGTGTGACTTACCAGGAAGCTGGATCTTCTTCGTGACTGACGGACTTGAAGCAAATTATCGGTACGTGCCGCTGACAACTTACAGTGAAGCTTTGGCTACTTCGTTTGTAACATGAGCTGCTTTTTAAACTCATCCTACTGTACAGCAAGTGTTTTTCCTCTCTAAATTAGATGATCTAATAAGCCCGGCTGGCTAAAGCTACTTGCTACCTTCAGATTATCTTTGCTAAACTGTAGCCAGAGATACACCCTGAGGGCTGCTGCTAGCGTGTTAGCTAACAGATTCTGTGTCCACGTTTGCAGTAACTTAACCCTGTATACTGTCCTATAATGTGTATGGCATAGCTGCAGCTTAGAGGGCAGTGAGCCCCCTGTGCTTATTACAGCAGTTCTTGGTAGTATTAGGGAACAAGGGGACTATATTTTAAACCTGCACTTTCATCCAGGTGTAAATGTGGATCTTGTCAGCTGAGATAAATTGAATCAGAAGGCGTATTAGGGCCACTGAAGGTTTAACCCCCCCCCCCCAGAAAATCAAGGGCCTGGGAGACAGAAGGGGGTGCTTAAAATTCACAAAAAAACCCTAATAAATTTGGAAATTGAAGCTGAAATTTATGATTCATGACAAAAAAACCCTGAAAGATTTACCCCAAAACTGGTAAATTTATATGAAAAACATGGACAATTTATGAGACACTGGCATATTAGCGACAAAGCAACTGGCATATTTACAAGAAAAAAAATGACAGTTTCCTGAGAAAATAACTTGAAAAATTATAGGGGAAAATAGCAAATAGACACCAAAAAAAAAATCCAGGAAAAAAAGATTGCCATATTTATTTTTTCCACATAAATGTGCTGTTTTCTGTAGGCTGGAACAAAATCCAAATAGATGAGTCATTAAAAATATATATCTACTGTATATTTGATTGAAGGAGGAAATTGTCTATAGAGACCAAAAACATTTTTTTTTGTACCAGGGTGTACACATGTTTATTTTTGTTGTTAAATTGGACATTTTAACATGGGAGTCTATGGGGATTGACTCTCTTTTGAAGCCAGCCTCAAGTGGCCATTAGAGGAACTGCAGTTTTTGGAGGTTCTGCATTGGCTTCATTTTGCTTGTTTGTGATACAGGACATTTAGAGCCTGACTAACACTGGATTTTTGAGGCTAGACCAGTTTTTAGATAGTAAGAAAAATCCAATTTCAATATGTCTGCAGTTATTCTTTATATATACCTATCATAGATGCACTAGCTGTGAAATTCTAGGCTGATATTGACACATTTTCTTGTGGATGCTTACCCCAGCTTTGGGTGGAAAAAGCTGGAGGCCGGAGCCAATCCCATCTCTGATACCAATATTTTTTTCTATTATTTTCTTTTTGTTATTTATTCCCCCCTTTGTGCCAGGGGAAGCAGTGTCTTCATTAAGAAAAAAATAACTGACCAGCCTTTTCAGCTCCACATCAAACTGATGTGACACAGCCGATTAGTACTGGCCACTAACATCAGGAAATGCCATCTTATTTTCCGATATGTTGATGTCAGTCAAGAGGGCCGACGTGGCCTGATAGTCTCCTCATATATCGGTGCATCCCTAGTCATGTGTATATGTTAGTTATAACGAGAAGGTAGAATAATGGGATCAGTGTTTATTAACTTTACAGCAAAGCAATTAAAAAAACAGTTAGCATTTTAACATGAAGACGCTGCTCAACTCCGGACTGCCATCTGTGATGCTTCTGTGCTGTGTTTAAAGTGGCTGCATGTTTGAATAAAAATATCAATATTTGATAACAGTATATTGTTAATGTCTTGCAAGAAGGAAAGATGGGATGTATTGCTGTATCAAAAATTTGTCTCACCTGTACTGATCATTACCTCAGAACTCAAGGATGCCCTGATTAGGATCACACCAGAAATACTACTTGGTTAAATTAATTGTTTATATGTAACTAATGTAAAACACAAGTTAATTGTTGGTTCTAAGATGTTAGAACTAGCCACTAGCTGGGGCTGCAGCCCTGACAAGTGGGTGCACCTCTCTCTCTCTGTAACAGGAAGTTGTAAACTAGCAAGGTTTGATAAATAAGACAGTTGGCAGCCGCACAAACCAGCAGGGTTCTGCAGTACTTTGATGTAGAAAATGAACAGTTGTATGTTGGCTGTGTCAGAGTAAACTGATATTTAACCACTTAACTAAAGCAAAGTGTTGATTATTGAATAATATAGTTAACAGTTTTAAATGTCTCTTAAATGTGCACACAATATTTGAATGGACAATATTTAAAGTTTTTCCTGTACACATAAAATTTTGGAGCACACCAAAGAGTTTTTCTGTCTTCCAAAAAAAATAAGAGTTTTTTTTTTTTTTTTTTTTTTTTTTTTTTAAAAACAACAGCAACTAATATGGTTAGTACCTGGTTGTGAGCAGATGTCCACGCAGTGTCTTCTCCATGTACACAGACTAGTATTACCAGAGCCTGTTTTTTAAAAAATGAACAAGACTTTCAAGCTATTTATGATTTTGTACATCTAAATTTTGTTTCATTTGTTGCATGGTGAACTTAATGCATCATTCTTACAACTATGCTGTCTATGATGTCAGCGTCATGAACTGGCAGTCAGATGTAGAGTCAGTTAGCTCAGTAGGTTATAAGTGGTGGGCCCAAAAGTGTGATGTTGTGAGATCAAGTCACCAGTGAAGTGTGCTTTCTTTTTATCAAGAAACTTTTTTATTTGGTTTATTTCATTTCATTCTAATTAATAAACAGATCATAGATCATAGTTCTTTGAATACAAACTTTCTTTTGCAAGAAAGCCTAACAAGAATGTACAGGTGACATTTACGAAGCTCTGTGCAGCTCTCTGGTCTAATCCACGTCTTTCTCTTTCAGGTGGCCTAGACCTTTTCGATGCATTTGGACCAGGTAGATACACTGGGTTTGTCTGCATGTGCATTCCATGTCCCTATTATAGTTACTTCCTGTTTAATTTTGTTAAATCTTCCCTTGAGTATCATGTTTTGTTTTTACTTCATGTCTTTGTGCTTTCTGATGGTCTACCCTGCACTCGCTGACAAAAAGACTACATAACATAACATGTCTAGTTTTTACACCCACAAATGCAAAACAGTTGTATTTGTAGGCCGTTTTATTATCACATGAATAATAAAACAGCTGATCATTAAAAAGAAAAGCTGTATAGCCAGTATAGTTATGCTTGAACTATGCACCAGAGGAGCTTACTTTGTATATGAGCTTTTTTTCTCTTTGTAGTATTCACTTGACCTAGTCTGAAAAAAAAAAAAAACTAAATAAATAAAACTGACCGATAGAGAAGATGCTGTTCTATAGTTTTCTCTAAGATAACTTGAAAAAAAAAAAATTAAAAGTATGCCATAGTGTTTTCAGTAGTTATCAGCTGGTGGTTATTTGTATTAAATGTGATTTGCTGTCTTTGTCTAAATAAATAATTTTTTCTACAGATGAGCCACAAACTGAAAAACCCAAGAAACCAAGTTCTGGAGATTCTGGTAGGTTGAATGTGTGACAATCATGGTGACAGTGTAGGATCAAGTGAATAAGGTCCCGGTCACTCACAGCTAGAGACCGGTCTGCAACCATCTGGTGACTATCGGTCATGAGGGCAAAATGAGTATTCCCCCACCGGTTGCAAGTGGTTGCTGGAGGTTAATGGCAGTTGCGGGGAAAATGATTACTAAAGTCCCAGTCACACAGGCCTACAGACTGGTGTGTGAACCCCTGGAAACCACCTCTTGCTAAGGAAAAATGTGTATTCCCCAACCGATTGTCAAAAACCTCCTTGTGATTGCTTTGGTCGTTAGCATTTTGCTGCAGTGGTAGTTTGAATGGAAGTGATGAAAATTTGATTTGAAAAACTACAGGCAACCTTAGCTGTCTGTTAGCAACCAAAGGAATCACAAGGAGGTTTTTGGTGCAGCACCTTCTATGCAACTGATTTCACCCAGCAAGAGCCAGCAGCCTCCAGGAATACACATGGTTCCCTAGCATCCAGTGGTTGTATCACATCCAATATGGTAAAGAACTGTTGAACAATGTGCCAATGACGTCATGTGAAAAACCTCAGTATGCACCCATTGAAAGATTTGTGTATGATTTGTGATGCAAGGAAACTTGTTTTGTCTAAAAGTATATTAGGAAGGTAAATGAATAAGCATCATTTGGACAGTGTGTGAAGTTTTTTTTTTTTGGTGTGTGTGTGTCACAGGAGGCTTTGGATTTGATCTGGAGGATGCTCTCAAACCAGGTAAAGGTAACTCTGACTCAGTGATTCTGGTTGTTGGTAGTACCAGTAATAGTCAGTGTTGGGTAACATTTCCTTCACACCTCAGCTGAACTGAAAGCTTGCAGTTGTGGTTTTTTGGAGCTGAAGCATCATTCTCCTCCTCAGTGGGTCTCACCACTGTGTTGTGGTGCTGTATTTGACTTGCAGGTGTTTTTATTTTATTTTATTTTTATTTTTTTATTTTTCAAAATGTGAAGGGAGCTGCTTAGCAGTTGACACACATACTTTTACCATTAGCCAGGCAAAAAATAATGCAGATACTTCCACAATGTGAAGGCCTTTCTTTCTTCCATCACTCTAACTGACCTGACACAATCGTAGGATTGGATACTTTCCACTAGTACACAGCTCTACTTAGAGGGAGACAGAAATACCAGTAATTTAAGTGAACTCGCCCTTTAAATTCCTAGGCTATATAAAGGGCCACAGTGTATTTGAGAGGAAAGGTTCAGTGAAGTGACTGAATAATACCTCAAATAAATCATTAATGGTTGTTATTTAATCAGTTTGTTTATGATTACAGAAACACTGAACATTCTGTTCATGTATAATGATCATTTATATGGCAGCAACTTGTGTCTTTTTAATATTACTAGATTACCTTTTGCCATGTGTTGATAATCATTAACTGCAAATACTGACTTTGAATTTAAGCAGATACTAAAAAAATAAATAATAAAAATAAACTTTACTAGAAAAAGATTTTGGAGTTCTTTGGACTGAAAAAACAACTGGCACAGTTCATGTCTGGGACTTCTTCAGCATTTAGCTACATCTGCTACTGTTGTGGGTGAAGCTGTAGGTATTAACTTTATCTAATGACATTTTGTCAAAACCAGGATTACGTCCATTAATGTTGAGTCTGTCTGATGACCTCTTATAGATAGGCCTGTGTGAGCCTGGCTAATGGTATCTTTAGAGTTTGGCTTTAATAATTTAATGTTGCTTCATTTTAGATTTAAACAAGTCATTCCGATTATTTGGGGTGATGATCATTTGCCTGTTTTGGTACGCCTCTGTCACTTGGTGCCCTGTGCATGTGTATGTAGCACTGTTGCTGTGCTAGCTTGCCTGCTGTAGCAAACTACTGTGTTTCGGTTCTGTAGTTGGGCCATTTGCGTTGATGCCATCCACCATAGTCCATCTGCTTTCTTATTGTATATGTAATTATTGGTACTCATAATGTATTTTTTACCCACAGACCCCAACGCTAAACCTGACAAACCTACTGTCAAGCCACCAAAGACTGGAGGAGGTAAGTCTACGAAAGTTTTAGCATATTGCATATCATCTTAATCTACACTATATTGGTGCTGTCAGCGGCAGTTTACAGAGGCTGTTGATTAGACATTAATTTATGGACAAAATGAGGTTGGCCTTTAAATTACACCATTTTTGCCCAAATGTTATCACATGATCGCATGACTAGAAATGTCATTAACATAAATCTGAACATACAAAAGGAATTGAAGTAACCAACATAAGAAACATTTGTATACATTATTCATCATGCAGTTGTTTTATTTATGGAAGCCCTTTCAGTGTCACTGGCTGTGTGTAGCAGCTAAAACAGTTTTTCAGAGTCCAGTTGGCTTGTGAACATGCTCATGACTTTAGAAAGCAAATAAACCTTTTGTGCTCTGATGTGATGGCATATTGTGTATCACTGATGGTTGTTTATGCTTCATTATGTCAGTGATTTTTTTTTTTTTCAGGTGGTGGAGCTTTTGATGACTCAGACTTGTCTGATGTTAGTGGTGGAGACTACAAGCCTGATGGAGGCCGCTCAGGAGGTGAGACAACAGTACCACATTAAACATTTCACCAGTTTTATTTGTTTGGGTTTTAATTCCTATTTGATGTCACTCTTTGTGTCCCTGTTTTGGCTTGTTGTACCAGTGTCACCTAAATACATCAGGATATGTTCACACTACAGGCTATGATGATTAAATATACACGGTGTGATTTGTTACAGCACCTGCACAGCCTAAAGTTACATCCCAGTCTGCTGGTGGTGTTTTGCAGCTCTAGAGGAACAAAACTTTGATTATATGGATAATAGAAGGCACTGTAATATGGTCAGTAAGTGGATCTTTAAATCTGGGTTGTAGCTGATAAGTATCAGCGTTTACTTTTTATATTGCTGCTATTGCACTTCATGTAGGCGTGTTCTCATCTTTTTGAGCGATCGGCAGTGTTACGAAGATAACACGACATCTGAGATAGACAGAAAACTCTGTGGGTGCAGTTTGTATTTAGTAAATTAGGAAATTATTAGGGTCTCCTCAGTACTTTCTTTATATTTTTGTGTTTTGTTGTCCTTCACTACTGCTGACTAAGCCAAGCTGCCAAAATGGTATCATATGCCTCTGACTGTTTCACTCACATGACACTATTTGGCATTAATCCTCCTTGTTGCCTCAAGGGAACTGAAAATACTTTTGCCCACAAAAAAGAGATAGTAGGAGGAGGCTCACAGGGTTCGGCCTGGTTTTTTACAGAGGCTTCATGTTATGTGCCTTATTCCTGTCACCCAGCAAAATGTCCCCACACGCAGCGTTCAACTGGTCATAGGAACATCCCATTTGTTTGGGAGTGTCAACTTTCAAATGTGAAGCTAAGCAACTGATGATTTCTATTTCTAGTCTTTTTTTGTGGATGTTGGAAATAGATCAAAATTTTATCTTAAGAGAGTACTACATATCATCAACATTGAGTTTAATGAGTTTTAGCCCATTTACTTCAGATCCCATTTCCCATCATTTTTACTTAATTTACTTGGTTTTCAGTACAGCTTCTCCTTAATGTGGCTGGTGTATAGTTTTTGAAACTTGCAAATTCAGAGGACTTTTTGTTTTTTGTCAGTTTGGGAGGTTTAAGAATGGCACTTAAAAGCATTTTCAGTTTGTTGTCTTTGTTTGATTTACATGTGTCCAATAAAACATGAAACCAACTGTTTACACACTCAATTTTTCTCATGCTATTCACTAAAAAATTTCTGTTTTCTAGAATTAGTGTACTTAAGTGGTCACCAAGACTAGAAAAGTTCTATATAAAGGCCAGTCCTTTTCCATTTCCATTACTGTTCTGAACACCTTCTGTGTAGATACATACTGAGCACCTGAGCTGTTGGTGCTGCTCTGCTGACATGCTAATCCATCCTACAAAGACACATTGTGATGAGTTACCCATGTAGACTAATTCAGTAAAGGATAACTTGTGGATACAATAGACCAAAACATCCTCTTGTTTATAAGAACTGCTGCAGCATTGTTTCTCCACTCATCTTTGGTTTAGTGACAGTATAAAGCATGGGTTGTCATGTGTTGCATAGAAAAAGCTAGCATGGGTCATTTTTCCAAAAATTCCAAAGTGCTATCTCCTAGATGGATAGAAAACAGTCATTGTACATCCAAAGAAATGCTGGTAAATGATAAAATGATGCACAAAGAAGATTTAGTCTTTGAATCTCTATACTGTTGTTTAGTCAGAGCATGGAAGTGATTAGTTGTTCTTCGACCAAAGAAAGAAAAGGGAGTAACGAGCCACAGCCCTTGAGCTGGAATTAGAACCATATGGTTGGTTTTCAGATGCAATTCTGTGTGATTTTATTCATGAAACAGCAGCTACAGTACCCTGTTATTAACTTCATAGAACTCATGAATGAGGGCATGTGAGAGAGCACTGTGACAAGAAGGTAATGCTGATCTGCTGTGTCTAGACTCAGGGCAATAGCTCTCCCCAGAGTCTGAGGTCTTGTCTCTGCTTTTGGTTGGAAAGAATAATAATAAAAAAAATTACAATATATCTAACTTGACCTTTTTCTTTTCTTTTTTTCTTTTGAATCCAGGTCGTGCAGTGGATCCTCATGGTATGTATTTTTTCATTTATTTTTTTTATAATTTTTATTCTACCATGCAAATATTTGTACTACAGTTTAGATTTTTTAAATTAAGAAGGATTGCAGGATTATACTGCAATCCCAGAATATCATGCTGCCCTGGGTTGCTCTAACATCTGTGTCGTTCACTCACAGTTTTCAGATGTGCATATTTTTTGTTGTGATCACAAAAAATCAGAAGCACCAGTGTAACTTTTTCTAAGTGGTGTATTGAGGACCTAAAACACTAGCCACCGGCAGTAAAATTCTTCATATCTATAACACTGATGTGGTAAAGTGGTGAGTGGTGCTTCCTCATTTTGTAGCCACATTGGAGAAGATAGAGAATTTAATATTACTGAAAGGGGTATTAAGGAAAGTGTGCTAATGTGAGCATGCTATCATGCTAAACAAAAGTTGTACTTGTTCAAGATCAGCTAACGAGAATGACAATCTTCAACCTGCTAACATGAGCATTCGGGCCAGCACTGGCATTTATTGTTTGAATTATAAAATGTGAAGAAATGGGAAGAGCTATATTAAATTGCCAGAGAAGCTCTTCCTCAAAGTATAAAGTATATGATTTCAAACAATGCCTCACTAATGAACATTGTTTATTAATTTGAATTCTGCATTCTCACAGATGGTGCTGATGAGCCTCAAGGTAAATCCTACCTCTAGTTTTATTCTGTGCTTTTTTTTTTTTTTTTTTAAACAGCCATTACACTGAAATGTAGACATTTCTACACACTGTGGTACACACACACAGGTTCTTAAGCCTGTGGGCTTCTTCCTGCTTTTGTGTCTGATCTGTCAAGTGGGCATTGTGAGGTCTCCCTTTAGAATTGAAGTTCTTGAGTTCTTGTTGGTGGTTTCCTGTTTTCCTTCATGAAGGAAGCAGCAAAGAATGCTTCTGCTTTCCTAGTTTTTATTTATTTATGGAGCCATTTGTCAATATTGATTTGGACATATTGAAGGCTTTGGAAGCTCTGGTAGCTCATTACCTTGTTGGATATTCCAACTCTAGGTGTAGGAAGTGTCAGCTGGATTATAAAACTGTAGCTATTTGATGAGGTGCATTTTGTTTGAGGATCAGTTGTCAGTGAGCCTGACTCTCTTCCCGATATATTCTTCACATTGGCACCCCTGGTCTGGTTTCTCTGGCTAAAACCCTGCTACGATTGTGTGTCGTTGCAGATCCAGACCTTCTGTGGGGCCAAATCCTGAAGATGCTAAATGCTAACATGCCTGAGGAGTTCTATATTTGGATGTCCAACTTAAAGCAAATCTTAACACCTATGTTAGAGTGGGCCATGGATCTGCTGCAAGCTTTGCCATAAGCTGTTGGTCCAATTTATGTTCTGCTTGGCTCTCGGGTCTCCAGGTGGTTTGTGACTGGTTGTTTACAAAGGCTTGGTTCAATATGTGACGAACTCAGTCTTGAAAAAGTAATGTGCTGGAAAATTAGGAATTAGAGAGGATACCAAGACTGCGGTCAGTGGGATACTTTGTTTTTACATTTCCTGCACGTTTTAGGTCATTTGTTGCACAAAGGGTTCAGTGTGCTTGGTATTACTTTCACAATCAGATAGTGGACAAAATAACAGAAACACTTCATACTGAGATAATATTTTTTATATTAGTTTGTCATTAGGTTATTCATTTGTATTGGACTGACATTCTTCCTGTTTCACTGCACCTTTTCTGATCTGTCTGATATCTTTTGTCATAACTTGAAATGTGTCATGAAAAAGTAATGTTGGCGCAGGAAACCAGACTTCATGTTCCACTGCAATTAAAGCATTTTTTGTTCTAACCAATTTTCACACAGTTTTTCACAATGAGAACACTGGGTTTAGCAGCAAAAGCAGGAAATCACATGGAGGCTAATGTTTTTTCAGGGTTTTGAAATTTGGTGTTAAACTCTACAGTGAGGGCTCATTTATCTTGCTTTCAGAATTAGTTGTGGGGGAAGGAAGCTGACATTAGGTGAGAGGCAGGGGTGCAGTCCAAACAGGCCGTCAGTCACTCACTCTGAGAGCTGACACACAGAAAGGCACTCACTTCAGAAAGGCTTTTCTTCACTTCTTTTATCGTCAGTAATAGTGAAGTGTCTGTTATTTTGTCCACCCCTTTTGTCCAGTGCAAGAAAGTCAATTGTGTGACATGATTCCTTAACCTCTTCTTTTTCTGAGTCTCTTTTAAATATCCTAATTGGCCTTTAAATGTTACATGAAACACGGTGCTTTTAAAGTAAAAAAAAAACAAGAATATGGAACACCAACTGTGCCCTTTGACCTCTGGCTCACTTCAGCTGCACAGTAGTATTGTGTACAGTCTGTGTACAGTAGCCAGACTGAAATCGAAGAAATAATGTTGTGTTGATTTTAGCTTCCTTTCCTTCGTTCTTCAGCACACACTATGTATTTTTTTTTTCACTCTACACCCAGCTCTCCTCTTCATGAATTGCCATGACTCATTCATACTGCAATGAGTGTGAACTCATGTTATCTTTCTTTTAATGTGTGGAACACAATACACATACATACATGTCATGTGGATTGGGTACTTTTCTGCAGGTAGTCTTGTTCTTGTTGGCTGTTTTGATGTGTGTAGGTTTGTGTTGTCTCTGAATCTGATTTACAACAAATAAGCTCATATGACAGGAAAATAAGCGTCTGACTGGATAAGCAGACAATGAATGGAGCACTCTGATCTCCTCAGCTAAATCGCATGTGTTGGTCCATTTAAGACTCCTAAACTGTTACATTTTGGTGATCATGGCAGCTAGTTTGCTTCATTGGAAATCTGAGTCTCTGTCATCACTTCGTGTCGGGACATGCCTGCTTTCTGCCTGCGCACTCCATGTCATGTCAAACACCTTGGCTCTTCCACAGTCAGCAGCACACATTCTTAGCATAGCCGGCATTCAATGCACTCTGCTGAGAAATCCAGTGTGTAGAGGTGCAAACTTCCAGGACATGTTTTTCTGAGTGAGAATCTTATTTCAACTTTACGTATGAAACAGATGATGCTTTTTTCCCTTTGGCACACTGCAGCTTCTGAATTGGTCTTTGTGTAACTGGGACTGTTTTTTTTTTTTTTTTTTTTTTTTTTTTTTTGGGTTTTTTTTTTTTTTTTTTTTTTTTTTTTTTTTTTTTTTTTTTTTTTTTTTTTTTTTTTTTTGTTTTTTGTTTTTTTTTTTTTTATTTTTT